>JAOTRH010328320.1:0-37228 GCA_034768845.1 Heliamphora exappendiculata
TATATATAAACTCAATTGCAGAGTAATCCATTCATCTGCGTAAAACACACCTAGAATTTACAATTGATTCTTTAACATACCAGTGCGAAACCAGGAGGAGACTCGACGGCTGTAAGAAGACGCTGCGACGGCGGCGGTGGCAAGGAGAGGCGCGGCAGAAAGGAGATGCAACGGCGGCGCGGTGGTAGGGACTCAACAGTGGCGCGGCGGTGTCGCAGCTTGAAGTGAGAGGGCAGAGAGAGAGAGAGTTAGGAGGGCAACGGTCGTGAGGGAGGTCGACGGTCGCGAGGGTGGGCGACGGTGGAGTGTATCAAGGTTGGCTTAGCTTTCGGCGGTGCGATGGTGGAGTAAGCAGTAGAGATGGAAGAGGAGGGAGAGAGAGAGAAAGAGAAGTTGAGAAAGAGGCTATCGTTTGATTAGGGCACAAAACTATTTAGGGGAAAACAGGGGCAAAAATACCGCGGAAAGCAAAATTACGTAGTTTTGATTAAAAGTGTTTTGCGATGGGAAATATGCCGTCGCTAATAAGTTTTTTTGCGACTAACGTTTTTGCCACTGTAAATTTACCGTTGTAAATAATCAATTTTTACTAATTTACGTCGGCCACGTTTTCCGTCTCAAAAAAAGTATTTTTTGCATCGGCTTTACACTTATTTACGTCAGCTATAATTACCGTCTAAAAAAATACCTTTTGCGTCGGCAAATGTGCCGATGCAAAAAACTCGAGCCAAAAGGTATTTTTTACGTCGACAAATAGGCCGACGCAAAAAAACTCGAGGCAAAAAGTACTTTTTATAGTAGTGAGCATTTGACCTTAACCTTGGTGGGGCCGAGGATCGTGTTACCTTGTCCGCTATGGTCTCTCAACCTATATTGATACACCATGTCATGGAGGCCCAGCAACATGATAAATAGGCACAAATGTATGGGGAACGTGTCACTAAGAAGGAGAACGCCGAAGGATGGACCAACTTACCGAACCAAGGCTTGAGGTTTATGGGAAGACTATTTGTATCTGAGGCTTGTCGTGAAAAAGTGTTACAAGATTTTCACCACTCTCGACTCGTAGTGTATCCGGGAATTATAAAGATGTATCATGATCTTCGACGACAATTTTGGTGGAAAGGTATGAAAAAGGATGTGGCTTCGTTTGTCGCTAAGTGTCTCACATGTCGACAAGTGAAAGCAGAACATCAACGGCCTACAAGAATACTTCAAGCATTACCAGTTTCAGAATGGAAGTGGGAACACGTGACGATGGATTTTATTTTTGACCTTCCTAGGTTACCGAAAGGACACAACGCGATATGGGTAATTGTGGATCGATTAACGAAGTCTGCACAATTTCTACCAACGTGCATAACTGACTCGGTAGATAAACTAGGAAGACTCTATGTTTAAGAGTTTGTATGATTGCATTGCGTACCCATATCGATAGTATCGGATAGAGACCCCCTATTTATCTCGCGATTTTGGTAAAGTTTACAGGCAACTTTGGGAACCAGTTTACTCTTTAGTACAACATTCCACCATCAAACAGATGGGCAGTCGAGCATACGATTCAAATTTTGAAAGATATGTTACAAACTTGTATGCTGGACTTTTGTGGTTCGTGGGAGGATCACCTACCGCTAGCTAAGTTCGCATACAACAACAGTTACCAAACAAGTATCGAGATGGCACCGTATGAAGCCTTATATGGAAGACCATGTAGATCTTCGTTGTGCTGGACCAAAGTTGGAGAAGCATCATTATTAGGTTCCGAATTGGTGAGAGAAACAACTGAAATGATTGCCACAATTCGAAGGCATTTGATCATAGCTCAGAGTCACCATAAAAGTTATGCCGACAGACGAAGACGACCATTATCGTTTGAAGTAGGAGATTTTGTATTTCTAAAGGTGTCATCGAAGAAAGGCCTGGCAAGATTTGGTAAAGATGAGAAGTTATCACCACGGTTTATAGGACCTTTTAAAATACTTGAACGGATTGGGAAAGTAGCGTATCGCTTGGCTTTGCCACCGCAGCTTTCATCTGTACACGATGTTTTTCATGTGTCGATGTTACAAAAATATGAGCCCTCGTACGTACTAGATTGGTCAGAGCTGAGGCTAAGAGAAGATGTTTCGTACGAAGAACCACCATTAAAGATTTTGGACACACGACAACAAATTTTACGAGGAAAGACTTTATTCTACGTAAAGGTGTTATGGCGACATCACGGTATGCAGGAAGTGACCTGGGAAAGAGAGTCAGACATCTGGTCTAAATACCCCGAGTTGTTTGAGCCTTAAGGAGGATTGAAATTTCAGGGATGAAATTCCCAAGGGGGGAAAGTTGTAAGGACCTGGTACGTGTTTATTTTATGCTTACATGTTTTCGGTTAAGTGAGAAGACGGAATTAATTTTGGACATGGGTGTTATAAAACTTTGTTCATTAACGATTAACATACTGACATGTGAAAGTGTAATTGAGATACAAGATGCTAAACAATAATTTATGGCTAAGTATAGCTTATTAATTTAAATTCTTGAAATATGGGTTTAAAATTAAGTTGTAAATGTGAAATTAAATTAGAGTGGAAAATGGGTCATGAAAGCTAAGAGTAGAAAGAAGAAAGTAGAAACAATAAGAGGCAAGCCAAACATGGTGTTGGACCATTCTAGAGAGTTGGAGAGATTGAGAGAGAAAGATAAAGGGGCAAGGGTCTCACCCCCTCACCCCACTCACGTCACCACCTCCCCTCCCATCTCTTCTCTTCTTCCTCTCCTTTTCTTGGATCATTTGGGGAGAATTCTTATTGCTCCTCAAACCTTAGCCCTCCCTTGCTAAACTTAACAACATTAGAAGCTAAATTGGAGGTAAATAAGTAAGGAAATCAAGCTTTTGAATAAGGAAATGAAAGATTAAGCATCAAGGAGAAATATCAATGAGAGCCAAAACCCCAGGGTGGTGATTTTGGTGGATTTCAAAGAGTTAAATCTTTAACATGTAGGATTTAGATTATCTCATATGTTTTGTATGAATTTGGGTTGATATTTTGAATATATGAGTAAATATAGTAGATTTCATGCATAATTAGAAGGATTGATAGGGTTACGTGTGTGTTAATTTGGGTTTTCATGAAAGTTGGAGTTTTGGAAAATGATAAACCATGATTTTCGGGAATTGATTGCATAAAAAGGGTTTATGATGCTTGAATTCAATGTTTTGGGTTGAAAGTATGGTTAATTATATGAATGTGTTGGATTATTGGGTTTGGGATAGTTGAAGGCCTTAAAATTTCATAAAAGGATATTTTCAGCGCAGGACCACCCAAGGGACCGCTCAAGCGGTCTAGAGGGTGGTCATGGGAAGGTCTCGGCTTCTTATGTAGGCCAGACCGCTCGAGCGGTCTAGCCCGCTGTCTTTGTTTCACTAGTTAAAAGTTTATTTTTCAAATTAGTGTATCTCCCTCGTCTGGACTTTGAATGGGGTCATTTTTGTACTCAAATCGAAACCCCAGAAGTCCTCTTTTCAACAAGATTACTCTCACAAGAAAATTCGTTTTGTAGAAAAAAATTATGATTAAAATAGTGAATGTATGTCAAAATTTTATAACTATTTTTCACCTATTTTTAGTCAAATATTTTAGAAAAACTTATTTTCATTATTATTGGCCCTTTTTTCTAAATTCCTAGTCCCTTGACCTAATGGTACACCTATATATACATCTCGATTGAGTTGGGAGGCATACATGGGACCAGTTGGTTGGGCTTTCGTTTATAATAAATGTGGGTTTCAAATTGATATGTATATATATATATACATGATGGGTGTTACCTTTTTAAAATGATGTGATTTTTTTGCTATCAACCTTGTGTTATTAGTACTTGGTAACATGGTAGAAACGATGTGAATTATGAGAAACAATATAATGAAAGTTGTTACACATGTGATTTGAAAATTTATTGGAAAATTGGGGTTGGAATCAAAATGGTGTATTATGACAATAATTGAGAGAGGAACCATTTGTGGGTTGGACTCCCGGGTTTCTAACTAATAATGAACCGTATGGATTGATGTGGATTAAGTTAGGCTAGCGGCTCTGCGGTGAAAGATCGAAAACTTGCGCAAGATAGGGACCACATGCCCACGGGTTAGCCCTCGAAATGTGGTGTTGTGTCGTGGTGAGTTATGGAGCTATCTATCACCCAATGGCTTCGCGTAGCCTATTGAGAATTAATAGGGAGGGGTTTCTAAAAATTGCACTCGACACCGGTTCATTAAAGTTGATACGATTTTGTGAAAACCAAGAAAACAAATGGATAAATTGAGATAAATTCATGTGCGTTGGTGTGTGTTAAAAAGGAAATGACTTGAATAAATATGCATATTTATTTCGGTTACACCTATCACACCACACAAATCGTGTATTATATATGAGTTAATCTTTATCCTACGAGCTTTGGGTCATGTATATATGTCAAATAACTTCAGGTTCTAAAAAGCGGGGTGACACCAAAGCTATGGATGCTTTTGGGAAGGGCCAGTCGATAGAGCTATGATTTCTTTTGTTGTCTCTTTTTTTTTTGTAGTACATAAACTGAAGGGAAGTGATGTAATGAAAGTGATAGCTTAATATTGAGTGTGGATTGTCTCAAACATTTATAGTATATTTGGAAATATAAATTTGGAACTTGGTTCATTTTATTAAATCCTTTGAATGTTATGTACAATATTTTTTTATGTTTTGGGGCATCACCTATGGATATGGTTCATGTATGCTAAGTTTAGGGGTTAGTTCACGGACCCGAGTTTGGGTTGTGACATCTAAGTACTTTAAAACACTGTTATAACTTTAAAATTGACACTTGAACAATTAGATAAATTTGGCTAAGTATTTGAGTAATGTTTCACCTCGTGGAACTTGAATATATGGACTTTAAAAGATTTATGTGAATGATTGATGTATGAAACTAACAATTTGATGATTAGAAACCATGCCGATAGGTTGGATCCATGTCACATAAATTATAACTTATGCTTCGTATACTTGTACTCTGTGCTTTAATGAGTTATACCTTATGCTTTAAAGACTTGTACTTTACGCTATGTTGGTTTGTGCGTTATGCCATGCTTAGTTTCATACCATACTATTGTTAAGTTGTACTTCTAGATACGCGTTGTTAAACCATAAGCATCATTGCATTGCACTTGGAGCATCTTGTGGGTTACATCCTGTACATTGGTCTTTGGTTATTTCGTACCTTGGTCTTATTTGTGGAAATTTGGTTTTCGTCGCTCCTTGAGTTATAGTTATATTATAGAAGTTTTGTTGACAATGGGCCATATATGTCCTAAGCCATGTTACGTCTTGAACCGTATCACGTTTTGAGCCGAACAGCCGCTATACGCTGCTGTGATCAGGAACGCTGATGAACGGGAACCTAACGTATAGGAACGTAGTGGTAGCATTTGGGTTATTAAATTGGATATGCTGACTTTGGGCCATGTACGTCCCGAGCCGTGTTACGTCCTGAGCCGTATCATATCTTGAGCTGAACAGCTGCTATACACCACTGTGATCGGTAACGCTAATGAAGGGGAACTTAATGTACGGGAATGTAATGGTGTCATTCTGATTATTGTGTTAGATATGATCAACTTTGGGTCATATACGTCCTGAGCCGTGCCACATCTTGAGCCGAACGTCTACTATACGTCGTCGTGATCGAGAACGTTGGTGTGCGGGAGCCTTACGTACGGGAATGTAATGGTGTTACTCAAAATTTGATTAGTTGATTTATAATCGAGTTGGGCATCTGCATTGCATCCATTTGCATCACGCACTAGCACATTAATTTATGTACATGCTACCTTGGTGTAATGTTAAATTTGTCTGTCTCTATGACCTTAAATTGCATTGGGTGTTATACGATATGTATTATAGGATATTTTATAGCGAGTTTGTTAGAAGGTTTAGAAAATTTGCTTATAGGCTTTGACTCATGGCATTCGTGCCATAGGCGAGTGTGATGAGTTCCATGAGAAAGCCGCCCCCGAAGAAGAAGACAAAATTGAAGAGCAAAGTGAGTGGCAAGAGCCAGCGGACCCCGACAATGCTAGCTGAAGAATTGGATTTTTACCTTTTGCTCTTTCTGCTCCGTTTCCATAGGCAAATTTTTTGGTAAAATTTTAGTCGTGACGTACTTATGAATAGTTAAGAACTCTTAATAATGTAATATTTATGATATCTAAATATGAATGAATGGCTAGAATAACATCCTTATCTATACTTATGTATGTCTCGATGTGTCCGCAGGACGGGGCATCACAAGTTGTGGTCCGGATGGTGGTGTAGGTTGTGAAAGTGCGACTTAGTGGTCTATGATCATGGTGGGTGTAATCCCGTGAGATGAGCATTGATTGTTGGGTATGTTGTGCCCGTTTGAGTTGGGGTGACTGTAGTTACTTGCCCGCTGTGTGTTGTGCTACCAGTAGTTTGATAAATGAGTATGGTAGGGTGTTTGAAACCTCTTGGAGATTGTTTGTTGTGGTTGGATATGAGGTGTGGTTTTGGGCACGTTGGGGATTATGAACGTTATGAGCCGTGCTATATCTTGAGCCATACTATGTCATGAGCCGTGTGCCCCGAGATTGGGTATGGACGGGAGCATAGTGGACGGGAGCGTAATAATTTTTGGCCTAAGGTGTGTTAGAAAGTCAGGGCTTAAATAGTGTTTGGAAGTGTCCCTTACCCTATGGGATGTTGTTGGTAGCCACAGGGGTGCTAGATAGTTTTGGGAGTCTGTTGATGACCCTTGAGTTTCCTTTGAGGCGTATTGTTAAGTTACATCCTTTGATAGGAGTTGGGAATTGTACGATGATGAGTATGTGGGTTGGAGATGTTGTTGATAGATTGATTCTCGAGTGATATACACGTATGTATGCTGAGATGCTTATCGGTGGTAGTTGTGATGTGGTAAATAATGATCGGAGGTTGTTTGGGAAGTTTTGCAAAGTAGAGTTTTGTGACGCGGGTTGGCGTTTTCAAGATGATGAGATTACGTAGAATACATGGTGTGTAGTAAGAGTGTGTGGCTTGTGGGGCATGTGATAGATGTTGTTGGTGTAGCTGACTCGATCATTTTAGGATGACGTATTGCTGGGTAGAGATCCATTGAGGGGATGATAGCGGTGGTCGGTATCTGGCTTGAGATCTAGCAATGGTGATGTTATCTTACCCTTAAGGGCGAGTGATAGGGTGGTTCTGTTTGGTCTAGAGTTGGTAGGCGAGGTTTGTTACGTTCATGTGGTATGTAGTCATTTTTACGTTTGGATAGCGATGTGCCGGTGGTATTCATGTAGTGACATAAGAAACAAGCGTTCTCGGTTAGATGTTATGTGTTTTTTGATGGGTGTATCAGCACCGCAAGTTCGAGACTATGGTGTTTCTTTTGCCTACCTATTTGGTTGATACCTACCTGTTGGGAATCGGGTTGGTGTGATGTGTCCTTGTGAAGGGATGTCCTGAAGTGATGCGAGTATGTGTGGTGTTATGTCTTGGTGGTTAATCGATGAGGGTCTTATAGATGCTTGCGAGGTATCATTGGGATGGGAAAGAGTGAACGATAGTTAATGTGCTTGAGTAGAGATCTAAGGGTGAAGACCTAGTGCGATGAGTGGAATACACATTGTGAATGGTGGCCGATAAATTTTGTATGGTGATGTCTGATGTCTTTACAAGGACTAGTGGTTAACCCTATTTCAAAGTGAGTGTGCAATGGTGGCCCTAAGAGGTAGTGACATGGAGTAAGAGCCTAATGGTTTCTCTAAGAAGAGAGATGTTTCATAATTGGTTATCCGATGTGATTATTCATCCTTGGTGGGAATTAAACGTTAGGATTGTAGGAGTGTGGGTTCATTTGCCCGTAGTTTCTTGAAGAGCCTATTGCTTTACCCTATGAACTTGAGCGTTTGGGTGACGTTTCTGGAGATGTAGTTTGACTTGCATGGGGTGTTGGTAGCTTTAGCTCTCATTGAGAGAGATCCCAAGAAAATTCAGTGATTGAGTTGTTTATGTGGTGAAATTCTCGAGTATTAATTTTGTGGGATTCCTATGAGAATGCAGGTCCATGGTTGGGTCATTATCCTTGCGACTAAGAGATCGTGTGTGGGAACCGTGCAAGGTGCAGGATGTTTAAAAGAACCGTGAAGTGATCGATAGTGTAGCTGGTCTAATGCTAAGATGGTGTATCCTGAGTGTGATATGTTTGGAGGTTGTTCCTGTTCCACCTTAGGTTCAAAGGTGAGTACATTGTCTACCCATGGGAACGAAGTATGGAGTAATAAGGTTTAACAGTGTATCGTGTGGTTTGGGTGGCTTGGGGCGATAGACGAGAAACCATGGGTTAAGATGTCTGCGATAGATGTGTATCCAGGGAGCTGAAGCGCGGGAGGCGTCTGCATGGTCATGGGAATTATTAGTAACTTTGAATGAAAGGTCTCAGGATTGAGTTTCCTTTGTTTAGTGTCATGCACTTTTTATGTGAGTTACTCGGACAATGGGCTCAAGGCCATGACATGGCTGTGATTTGCCCAGTGGGAGTTAGGTTAATGAAGCGCAACCTTGTAAGGTGAGGTCTCGGCGTGATGGGAATGTTGGCATTGTGTCTCCGCGTATAACTGGTGATGAGCTTGTAGTCCTATGGGATGTGTTGTATGAGGCAGGAGGATTGGTGGTGTTCGTGTGTGCAAATAAGATCTGAGAGTTGAGAGCTTAAGTGTAGCGGATGATCTGGGCACCAAATTCGGAGTTGATGGTAGTTGTAACACCCCGGTTCGAACACTAGTAGTAACTACCTAGATTATAACAACCCGGCTCAAACCCTAGTATTTGCAACGGATAGACGATGATAACTTAGATCGTTACATGAATAGAAAAAATCCTAATTAGCCAGAAAACCCTAATTTGACCAAAAAATCCTAAAAAGACTAAATACTCAGAGGCAAAGCCTTAACACTTAAAAAAGTCTCGAAATAGCTTAAATTAAGTAAATAACATAAAATATTAAATTAAAAATTAAAAATTTTCATAACTAAGGTAAAATGACCATTTTGCCCATAATATAACAAAAATTTCTAAAAATTTAAAATTTGACACATGGACACCCAAAATTAGATATTTATATACAATCAATTATTAAAATAAAAAATAACAACAAAAATAACCAAATTGTCCTTGCATGGCCACCTCGAAATTTGTGCCCAAAAGCTACTTTTTTTTAACCTTAAAAATGAGAAAAAGATGTATAAATTAAGCATTCTTTTGATTCAATACTTTTTATACAAGTAATATACATAATAATATAATAATATAGCTGAAAAAAAGTAAACAAACAATTATTTAATATTTTACACAATAAATAAGTTAAAAAGTCAATTCTAGTTAAATTAACTTAATTTAGCTTAAAAGCCTATACCTATTTAATTAATTGCTATCAAAATTATGATAAATCATGAAAATACTAAATTAATTATAAATACATTAATATAATAGATTTTAGTAGGTTTCGGTACCAAAAAGATACATAAAACTAATATTTTATACATTATCCTTCACAAAAATAGTACTAAAATACAATTTAAACTCCAAAATAAATACAAGGTCATATTTCTCTTCCCCAAACAGCCCCAACCGAATCACCAAGCTGTAAAAATATGATTTTCCAATTCTCAAAAGAAGTCCACCTCTCATGCAACCAATCAAAATTCAAGAAAATTCAAAAATTACTTACATGCAATAATTAATCTCCATTAAAATTTTTATTATAAAAATACACCCAAACACTCTTCTCCCATATACACATTCGGCTGAGAGAGAGTGAGAGGGAGAAACCAAGAGTTTTCCAAGTGTTTTCAAGAAGGAGAGGAGAAGAAAAGAAGAAGGAAGGAAAGAAGATCTAAGGAAGGTGCTATAAAACTAAGTCCAATCATCTTCTAACCATTTGAGCTTCTAATAAGGTAAGCAACTCCTTCAAACCCTCTGACATTCTCCCATAAGATACCCCTCAATCTATCTCTATAACAAACCCTAAGAAAATAAAACAAAGAATGAGTAAAAAAGGCGTCATAGGAGTAGAACATGGGCTGTTTGTGTAAGATGGTGTTTCGTATGAGCTTGCATATGTATGTTTTTAAATTTTATGGCTTGCGTGTATTCTACAATTTTGGTTTATGTGAGTTTAAAATATGCATACAAATAAAACATGTCCAAAAAGTACACAACAAAAGCTAAGCAAACAAAACCCTAAGTAGCCTGAATTTCTAAACTTACTCACTTTCTGCCACCAAATTTAAATCATCATAACTAAATGTAGAAAATTGGTTTTAAAGTAATTTTTGTGTTCAGATCTATATTTTTGAGTTATCTTTCATAAAAAATTGGTTTGAAGTTCTTTCGTCAGGTAGAACTCTAGATATCTCATTGTTTTCAAAGAATGTCAGATCTTGACTACTCTGAGTTGCAGACCTAAAAACCCTATGTTAGAGTAAGCACCATGCTTAGGTCAAAACACAAAACCTATAGGGGACATATTTATATTTCTTTACACAAAAAATGAGCCAAATATATGAGGTCTTGATAGGTCAAAATCCATCCCCAAGTCACTATTAAGGTTTAGTGACTGACAGACCTCTCTGTCACACATTTTTGTGAGAATCAAAACCTAATATTTTAGAAGCCAAATCCAAACGTGATAAACATGAAAAATGTAGATAATATATTAAACTAAATACTGAGAAAAAATCATCCCAAAATACCCTCGGATGATGCCCCAATAGTTTTGAGCATGCTTTGTTAAAAACACACTATGCAGACCCTTTTTAGGCTGACTGAATCCTTTTTACAAATTGGCCAAAATCTCAAAATTTTTCCAAATAACTTGCCCTAACCCAAAACATAAAACTCGTAGGAGACACCTTAAAATAAAATCCCACCAAAACTCAGAGCCATAGCCCTTGAATTGATGCCCCAAAATAGTGGCCAACAAAGGCTTAATTCCTATGTATTTTTCTATAAATTGCTAAACTATTTTTACTTAAATAAAATAAATGACCCTCGTGCCTTAGGATCTAGTATTAGTGACAAACATAAAAGTTGTATGGAATATTTTTATCTAATTGGTGTTAAAATGTCAGAAATTAAATCAATGCCTAAGTGCTTCGAAACACCGTCACAACTTTAAAACTAGCAATTAAACTTGTACCTAAAATTGGCTAAGTGTTTGAATGGTGTGTTACTTATGAGACTTGAGTGTGTGAACCTTATATGAACTTTATAAGTAATTAGTGTATGAAAATGATGCTTTTAATGAGATAAAATCATGCCAATGGTTCGAGTCTATGTTGCTTAAATTGTGATTATGCTTCACATGCTTGTACTTAATGCTTTAGCAAGATGTACTATGTGTCATGTCATGTTTATATACAGTGCAATGATTAATTGTACACGAGAGGCATATTGCACGACATAGGCGTCTCTCCATTTCATCTTGGGTTATCGGAGTTCCCTTCATAGCTTTCGATTGGGTTGGGTGACATGGAAATCAATTATTCTGTGGTTATGGATCTAGGGCATCCCTGGTTTCCAGATGTGATATTAAATTAGAGGTTCTTATTATAAAAGAGGGATTTAGGCACTATGGGTTTGTCACTAATTTTATTTAGACTTTGGGTTGACGCTTAACGAGTATCCTAGTACTTAATGTGGGACCGTTGGCCCGTATAAGGGATGCCGCTAAACTGGGAGGCCTGCCCCCACGCCATTGCTATTGAGTAAAATGGTTGAGGTATGTAGCCAAGGCGAGCGTTTACTTTTCACAACGAGGTTAGGATGGGTTAAGTGAGCAACGCTATCAAGCCTACTCTGTAAGTCCTAGCGTGGAATTTATGATACTGTTCTAGAAGTACTTAGGGTTGGGCATTTGCATTTCATTTATCTGCATCACGCACTCACACTCCTGTTCTTATATGTGCTCTTCCTATTGAAAATAATAGTTGCCTATATCTCTATTCCCTTAACTTTGCATTAGGTGTTATACGATATGTATTGTAGAATATCTTGTCGTGGGTTTGTTAGAAGGTTTAGAAAATTTGCTTATGGGCTTTGGCTCATGGCATTCATGCCACAGGTGAAGAAGAAGGACAGTTCGAGGAAGGCGTGTTCATTGAGGAAGAAGACTACGAAGAAGGGGGAGTGTGGCAGGAGCCGATTAACCCCAATGATGCAGCTTGAAGACGTAGGATGTCTATTTTTGAATCTTTTGTTCAATTTTCCACGGGCATATTGTAACTTTTGTTGAAATTTTCTAGATGATTGTAATTATTAAGTATTTTGAACAAACTCTGAATAGTTAATGATGTAATAGCTACCTTATGTATTTATGAATATTCGGCTAGAATATGTTCCTTATTTATAGTTATATATGTCCCAACATGTCCGAGGAACGGGGTGTCACAGTAGTTGTGTGACTATGGTCGATGCATCTTTATGGTGGGATTATAGGATTCTTTGAGGACCAAGTGTTGATGGGTACTGGGAGTACGTTGAGATTGGGTCATGGTTCCAAGTTGTTTTGGGAAGACGGGAGTCTTAGTAGATTGGTATTCGTGTTGTGATTCATGAGTTTGTGCCTAGGGAATGGGTTTTACTGGGATCAGGTGATTGGAAGACTGAGTTCCTTGTGGGTTTTCGGGGTGAGGTTTGTTTGCTCTACCATGAATATGTAAATGTGTAGCTTATTCTGGATTACGTCGGAATAGTTGTACCTCTAGTTTTTAGCAGAGTGGGAGTTTTGTTGGAATCATGCGATTAAAATATTTACATAGTGGGTTTCTAATAGGCTCTTGTGAGCCTGGATTTGTGTTCTGTTTGGGACTTTGGACTACTCAGAATTCTTAAAATGCGAAGTATGGTTTAACTGCTTGAAGAGAAGGCACGAATGTATGTGATAATGTCGATGAGTGGGTTAATGTAAATGCGAAAGATCACAAATTATCTAGTTTGTGGCGTTGTAAATTTGAGAGACCGATGGGTATGTGTATGGTATCCCGATGAGGGATGTGATTCAGTTTGTATAGATAAGCATATGACTATGGGACTTTTAACTCGTGGTGTGCTTGATCCTAGTGACTCATGGAGTTCAGGTGGTAGTGTTAGTTTCGTTTCGATGGTTGAAGAATTAGAGTGATGCCGTGCAAGTAGTTATATGATTTTAAGTTTGTGGTGGTTAGTTGGCTGTAAGGGCATGGGTAATTTTTGGGGGTAATGCGTGCAACCCTTGCGAACAATGTCCAAGTTTAGCAACATGTGTTTGGGTTGGAGGAGTAATCCTCAGTATACATTGGAACACAACAGTGAATTAAGCGGTGATTCGATAAAGTTGGGAGAATCTTAGTGGTGGTAAAACCTATGACCCTATGCTATGATTGAGAATGTTTAGTCTTCGGGAACAGGTATGTGACGTGAGATGGTGGTCATGGTGGGATAGTCGGTGAGCAATGAAGGAGTGGTTGACTCCAGCTCTAGTGTTGATTTCTGGTAAGAATTGATATCATGTTAAATGATGAACCGTTTTAGATTGGTCAAGCTTGGTATGGGTACAATCTGGTGATTGGTCTGATGATATATGGAAGATTTTAGTGTTTGCGAAGTATTCATGTTGTAAAGTCAAGTCTAATGTTAGTGTGCCACTTCTAGAGAACAAGGGCGTGTCAGCGTCCTTATTATAACATGGTGTCATGATTTCTTATTTTGGAAATTTTGAGTGCTTTTTTGAAAGATCGTTCCTGTAGACGCTGCTGTTTTTAGTGTAGTCTTGAGTCATATCGTCTTGAAAGAACGATTAGGATTGCGGATTAAGAAAGTTGCTATGTAGATCGAACGATTATGGAATTATGTGGACAGATATTAAGATTAAAGGAAAGTTTGGTGTGACGTGAGGCAAATTTCAAGGATGAAATTTCCTAAGGGAAAAAAGTTGTGACAACCCGGTGTGTGTTTATTTTGTCCCTTCATGTTTTCAGTTAAGAGAAGAGAAAGAATTAAAGTTGAGTATGGGGACTATAAAATTTTGCTTATTAACGAAGGAACGAATGGTATGTGAAATGTAATTGAGATACAGGATGATAAATGACAATAATTTGTGGTGAAGCGTAGCTTATTAATTCAAATTCTTGGAATATGGGATTAAAATTAAGTTGTAAGTGTGGAATTAAACTAGGAAGTTTATGAGATTAAATTGGAGAGAAAATAGGTTATGAGAGCTAAAGTTAAAAAGGAAAAAGGAAAAAATAAAAGAGGTTAACCGAACATGGCCTTGGGCCATTCTAGAAGAGTGGAGAATTAGAGAGAGAGAGAGAGAGAGAGAGAGAGAGAGAGATGATAAAAAATTTAAGACCTCACCCCTCTCTCTGCCGGTTTCTTCTTTATCCTCTCGAGAACCATTATCCTTGTTCTAATTAGAAAACTTAGTCCCTTCTTAAACCTTTTACACCTTATCTCCTCATCAAGTATAAGCTGGGTGGCATATCGTGACAACTTTGTAAACTTCATCTCGTATTTTGTCACAGTCATCCTTCCTTATTCTAGGTCGAAGGATTCTTTCTTCTTCTCATACTTGGAGTTTATAGGCTTATACTGCTAGTCGAATGCTTTCTCAAAACAATCCCAAGTGATTCTCGGGGGTACGGGAGGTTTAACTTCTAGCACCGATATCTTTAGTAACATCTCTGTGGCTTTCCACCAGTAGTACGCTTCTTCCCTAAACATACATGTTACGAGGTTTATATTATTATCTGCATCTACCCCCAACTTATCAAGAACATGCACGACATCCTTCAACTAATTTTTTGCTTTTGTGGGGCTAAGTGTACCTGCGAACTCTTTTGCACCCGGGTCCATAAATTGTTTGATCGTGGAGTTACTGTTCCTCTCAGCTTGCATTGTGATCTAACTCGTATTCTGTTCGGTCAGTCTTGCGATCGCCTCCAACATCCTAGTGGTTGGGTCAGGCTCTATCGGTCCCATTTGCGGAGATTCTTTTGTCGTGCCTCGTTATACTAGTTCGAGTTGAATAATGCTCCGTCCGAGTTTCTCTGTGGTCATGCTTATCGTAGGAAAGCTATGACTTAGTGCTTGATACAGGAGTCCAACTTTATAAGCATAAGGATAAGAACAAACTGTTTACGGAAGGTTTTAATAACACAAGGGTCGTCTTCCTTAATCTGATAACTCACTTAGACTTCGCAAACAAATAGCAACACAAGACCCCTCCTCGATTGTCCTCTCCACTTTTTAGCGGGCTATCAGCCATCTTATACCCAAGTTGGTTGTACTTATAACAAGCTCTTACTATTATTTGCCGTTGTTTTGTTGCCTAGATCCAAACCTTAGTTGTTCGAAAAAAATCCATCTTCTTAGGTGCTGGGATATTCTGTACCATGAGGTCCGATAAGTACCATGATCCCATTCGGGGTGCCTTCCCCTTTGATCGATCCAAATTGACTGCTAGGTCTTGCAAGATTTATGCTAGGCTTGGGACGTCTACTTCCTCCCCAGTCCCATATACTTTTACCGAGCTTCCATGGTTCTGTCTTTGTCCCACCATCTATTAGTCCCTTTTATTTCTATTTAGTGCATTGATAACTCGCAGCATTGTTTTTACACAAGGCTTAATATAGTTACAAAAGCTGGCTCAGGCGCTGTTGTTGTAGGTGGGTTCTGACCAAAGGTAAATATATTCCTCAGTTATCTTTTCAAATCCCACTATGTAGACCCTTAACATGCCATTGATGGTTCAGAATCGTATGTTCGAATCGCCCATCAATCTGAAGGTGAGATGTGGGTCTCAGTTGAGTATAATAGGGAACGCACGTTGATGTAAAATCTCATAAATATACATTTTGCTTGTGGTCATATGTTTTCATTTTCCTTTCAGTCTTTCCAAGTGTTACTCCATTCCTCTTAGCCTCTGCCGTTTGTTCTTGATGTGCTGGTACGTAAGGTTTGAATGCCTCTTCCAATGACTAGATCGTTTTCTCAGGCGGTTAGTCATTCTATGGTAAAATGAACATGATAAAAGATATGGTTGAATTGGGGCCAGGGATCAAGGTGAAGGCAATCATTGTTGACCAAATAGAGAGGTCGGTTGAGGCTCAGATGCATTGGATATAAGAGTTAAACAATTAACGAAGATTACAAAAGGGATGTTCTTTGGACCAATTTGTGCAACATCAGATATTGACAAAAGATATGTTTAAGCAATGGGTAGTCAAACTAGATATTTACCTTGAAGTTACGTCGGCCTAACGTACTTCAATTCAAGCATCCAAGTCGACTTCCCAGGTTGGGATTTCAAGAGTAAACAAAGAATCAACGAAATTACTGTACAAAAGTGTGGGTATTAAGATCGAGAGAACTGAATGAAGGCAAAAGATTTCACTAATGTCGAACATTCAAAATTGGTGTTATTAGAAAGTAGGGAACGCAAAGGGCTTCAATCGGACACGAGAGTTGACATAAAAGCTTGTGAAAGGAACTCCTAGGGATAGTGTTATGGTGTTCTAACGATGGCTCTCAAGGTGATATCTAAAACTTCTTCTAGTGTGTACTCCTGTCTACCCCCTTAAATAAGATAACTCATTCCATAAATCTTCGATTTCCGATCTCAATGCCCTTACTCGTCCTTCACATGTAGATTCTATGCTACTTCTGATCCCGGTAATGTCCTAACAAGACTCGCTATAAGACTTAGATGCAGCAGATTTTAGTTCTTATAATGTATAGATGATAACGTGTTAGTATATATAACTTTACAGGACTCAGGAACAAGAAATTCTTCTATAGCTAGGTCACGGTCGCGTGGGTAAGGGTTGAACCGATGCTCTGATACCATTTGTGACGCCTCATCCTCTAGGCACGTCGAGACATATATAATTATAAATAAAAGATAATATTCTAGCCATTCATTTATATTTACGTATCATAAATATTGCATCATTAAGAGTTCTGAACTGTTTCAAATACATAACGATTACAGTTTCTCTAAAAATTCAACAAAACCTGTGGAAACTGAACAAAAAAAAAAAAGAACAATACACAAAAATGGTGAACACTACGTCTTTCAGCTAGTATTGTCTGGGATTGTTTGCTCTTTCCACTTGCCTTGTTCTTCGAAACCTTTCTTTTCACCGGGGGCAACTTCCTCGAAGAATTCCTCCTCCTCACCTGTGGCACGAATGCCATGAGTTAGAGCCCAGAAAAAAATACTCTAACATTCTAACTAATCTCACAACACAAAATTCATCACAATGCATATCATATAACACCCAATACAATTTAAAGTTGAGGAGATAGACAAATTTATAACAGGGTAACAGATAAGTCAATAACATGCGCATGAAATGCCACGTATGCAATGCAAGTGCCCAACCTAACAAACACCCAAATTGTAACAAGAATTCTACACCAAAAAATTACCAGAGTAGACTTTATGGATAAATTCAACACCAAAGCCATCACTATTCCTCGTTGCGAATAGTAAATCCTTCGCCTGGCTAAATGCCACAACTGTTTTACTACAAAACTTGCAACGGTGTAGGGTTTCAAATCAAGTCCAAATGAGCCCATTTTTGAGTATGTTCTAGTTCAACATGTCCCCTATAATTTTTATATTTAGATCTAAGCATAGTTGTTTGGAACAAGTTAGACTTTTTGGCCATTTTAGAAAATAGGTTCTGTCAGCTATCAAAACTCAGCAGAGTCAGTTTTGGATAGAGGGTTTGAAACGATTTTGGGGTATCATCTCGAGGTTTTAAGGTATGATTTCTAGAGAAAACGTTGTTCGATATGTTATCTACAATGTTCATGTAGACCAATTTTGGAATAGGTCACTAAAAGCAAGGGTTTGGGGCTACACAAAAATATGTGATAGAAGTGTCCTTTGAGGGCTGAAACTCAATAGAGACATTCAAAGGGATTTTAACCTATCAAAACTCAATATTTTGTGCTCATTTTTGGTGGATAGATAGATATACATGTTATCTACAATTTTTATATTTTGACCAATGTTCGGATCTCATTGTAAACTAAGGTGTTTCGATCGATAGTGTTGACTGGTTGAAAAATTACACACTTCGGTAAAATTATAATATCTCGAGTTTTACTTATTCAAACTAGTTGAAACCAACTCTGGATGAAAAAAAATAAAAAAATATAAATTTGGACATAAAGAACATGTTTAGATCAATTTTCTTCGTTGAGTTATGGCATTCAAAATTTTAGGACAGAAACATCTATGTTCTCAAAAGTCAAGTCTCTTACTTATGGCATGTCAAGTTTTCGTTCCATTTCTTTGCATACTTGTGTTTTAGACATTAATATTAAGGCTATAGCACACTTAAAAGTCATCAAACTCAAAGATAAGAACACACAACATCTCATATCATCCATAAACATAACAGCCCCAAATTACCAACTACGACGCCTTTTCAGTTGAATTTCGATTCCCAATTCTTGGAGTGCTTAAAGAGCTGTGTTGGGGAATATTTTGAGGGATATTAAATATAAGATTTAGAGATTTTACTTACTTGTTTAAGAGCTCAAATGATGGTAGTATGGAAGGACTTAGTTTTAGAAAAACTAATCTCCTTGATTTCTCATTCCTTTCTTCTCCCTCCTTTCTCTCTCAAACTTGTGGAACACCTCAAGAATACTAAAATCTGGTCTCTCTCCTCTCTTGGACGAAAATAATGAAAGGGGAAAGTGACGTTTGGCTTGGTTTATATAGGGAAAGACTAGGGAACTAAAAATTAAATTTAAAATCTTTTCTTCTTCAAAATCGCATGGGTTGATTTGACATGGTGATAGTTTTGAGGGAGATACACCAGATTTGGGTTGAGGGATTATAGATAGGGTCAGTTTGGGGAGACAAAAATATGACCCCACATCAATCAAGGGGGTTTGCATTGGTTTGCGTGCCCTTTTGTGCAAGAAAATGCTTTAAAAGTTAATTTGATGCATCTTTTTGGTATCTTTTCCTATGGAGACCTATTATTTTAGTATTTTTATGATAAATTTAGTATTCCTATGAATTATCATAATTTTCATAGCAATTGATTAAATAAATGTAGTCTTTTAAGTCAAATTAAGCTAGTTTGATAAAATATGACTTTTTGACTTATTTTAGTGTGTATGAACTTTAATTATAGTTTGTTTACTTTCATTAGCCTATAATACTATATTATTATGTATATTACTTGTTCAACAAGTCTTGGCCCATCATAATGCTTGATTTGACACATTTCTCTTCTTTTTAAGCTTAAAGAAAAGCAAAAAGCTACTTTTTGGCACAACTTCGAAGGTGGACAGCCACTATGGGGTATTTTTGTTATTTTGATGTTATTTTATCCTTTGCTACTTAATTGCACTTAAATTCTTGATTTAGAGTGTCAATGTGTCAAAATTTAAATTTTTAAGATTTTTTGCTATACTATGGGTAAAATGGTCATTTTATTTTAATTATGAAAATTCTTGATTTTTAATCTTATATTTCATATTATTTACTTAATTTAGAATGTTGGGAGATTCTCCAGGTGTTAATATTTTGTTGGCTGAGTTTTGAATCTTTTTGGGATTTCAGAATCAAACTTAGGATTTTCGAATCGAGTTAGAATTTTTGATCTTTTAGTGACTTAAGATTTTGTCGACTAACCGTTGCTAATACTATGATTTGGGTTAGGTCTTTACACGAGTCATTATCAACCAGGTTGTTATAACTAGGGTTCAAACCAGGTCGTTACACGTTCCTGAGAATTAAATATCCTCCGACTGTCCCCATGAGAAAGATCTCACCAACCCTAAGTTTTCTAAACATCCCTGAACCAAGGTTCCATCAACACCACCAACTACCAGTTCATACTCCACATCGAATGTACTCAATCTAATGTAATCTATAGCACCCCGCTCCCACAAGGCATTAAACTTGTAGAGGGAAGTGATCCCGGTGCAAATCGACGGCTAAAGGGAAAGACAAGCGATAAATAACATTAAGAGACCAAACAAAAACTTCTAAGCAACCATAATACTTAATGTCAAAAGGGATAAACATGAATCATTAAGTATATACCATCCAAAGGGCATACATTACTACTAAAACATAAAAAACCTTCAGGTCTTATACATGAAACTTTGCCAAAACTAAAAACTAAATAAAAGAAAAACTAGATCAAAACAATTCCCAACACCATATCCAAAACTACTCTATGACACCTATGGTGGACTAACTCCTAGCTGTTCTGTTATCTACAACCACAAAGGTTACAGGAAAGCGCACATAGCATTATTATAAACAGAAAAGACAATTTTTTAGTTAAGGATAACTGAAAACTCTTTCTAAAAATAGTTCATTACATTTTTCACAAAAACATAGAAACGAATGCATTTGTTTGAATATGAAATTATCACAGATTATACAGAACCTTCTCAGAATTTCCAACTGAAAATATTCCTGGCTCAACCACAACATGAATAACTGCTTTCTAAGAACTAGACTCAAACCTCAACAATGTCCAAGTAGTTGTCAATCTCACGATCGGGAGTTTTGACAGTACCGTAACCTCAATTCACAAAGCATGGATAGCAACGTGATTGAATGAGAGCTACTCTCTACCAAGCACGAGTGGTATGTGCAAAAACCTGAGACTCAACCTAAAAGCCTTAAAGACAAAAATCTCGATTTAACAGGAAACCTCCCCTATAGGGACAAATAAAAAATCCATAATTGGGTAACCTCCCTCATAACGGGATATAAATGGCCAAAAACTCTTATAACTTGGCACTTTGAAAACAACAACACAAAATTGATAATTTCTTTTATAATATCATCATGGTTGCTCCAAATATCACTGATAGCACACTTGAATTAAAAACATCATGACATTTGAAAACAACAGATTCATGCGAATATCAAAAACTGGTCATAGTTCAAAACATGCGCTTTAATGCATTTTCAAGCATCATTTACATAAACTCAAGTTCAAGATAATGGCTAAGCACTCTCACCTTATATTATATGCGTATGAACCAAGCCTCCCCTGGCAAGCTAAGCAGGACCCCCGGGTTCAACAACCTCCGTGCCTAACAAGCAAAACACGACTCAACCGTTAACACGGAACCCTCCCCCTTTAGCATGTGAAACTAAAACGATTTGGATTGTTGAATGTTTATTTTAGTTTTAGGGACCATGGTTACTTTTTTTTTTTTAGGTTTAAGGGGTACTACACACTTACCCAATCCTTCACTTGTTTAAGGATTTAACTTATTTATTACTATCTTCCAATCATTAAAATTTAAAGTACTGAAGCATTTTGAGGTACTTAGATTTGGAGTTGGATTATGATTTTTGGTGAAGATTTAGATTAAAATATTCTCTACAACCTTTATGTTTAATACCAAAAATGTGTCTCGGTTGGTCTCGATTTTGGAGCTTCTAATCAAGTCGAAATGAGCCCATTATTGGATATGTTCTAGGTAAACATGCTCCCTACAATTCTTATGAAGAGTGTTATGGGTAGTTGTTTGAAACAAGTTGAAGATATAAGCCATTTTATAAACTAGGTTCTGTCAGCTACCAAACCCTCAGCAGAACCGATTTTGGACAGAGAGTTTGAAATAGGTTTGAAGGACTTTCCCAAGGCATCTAGGTCTGATTTCTGAAAAACAAGTAGTTCAATATGTTACCTACAATATTCATGTAAACCACTTTTGGATTAGGTTACTAAAAATAGGAGTTTTGGGTCATACATAAATATGTGACAGAAACATCTTTTAATAGCTGAACCACAACACAGACTTTCAGAGTGTTTTTGACCTACCAAACCTCAGTATTTTGGGCTCATTTGTGGTGGATAGCTAGATATATATGTTATCTACAACTTTAATGATTTGGCCAAAGCTCGGATCTCAATCTAAGCTTGGGTATTTAGGTATGCAATGTTAACTAGTCTGAAACCGACATACTTTGGTAAAAATACAATTTCTCGAGTTCTACTTACTCAAATGAGTTCAAAGTAATTTTAGATGAAAGATAACAGAAAAATCTAGGTCTAGACATAAAGAACACACTTATTGAATATTTCTAGAATTAGTTATGGTCTTCCAAAAATCAAGACAGAGAGGTGGAAAAACTCAAATTACAAGCCATGTTTAGTTCAAACCTCCTAGAACCATGTGTGTCAAGAATTGATCCATTTCCTTTACATACATGATTTGTACTCTTAAATACTAAAACTCCAAATCCTTATCATGCCATGAATCCCTTAGAAAATCTCATGCAAATTCCAAAAACACAACTCCCACACCAAAAAGCTCCAAAATCTCACCATGATGCCTTTTCGCTTCATTTTTGGTTCTTGATCTTTGATTTGTGTTTGGAAATGATGGAAGAGGTGCTTGATATGCATAAAACCAGATGTGTAGAGTCTTGCTTACCTTGTTAAGAATTGTTTCTTGGTGATGAAAAGCCTTGAACTTAGCTTTCATGCTCTATGAATACTCTTAGCTTCATGTTTCTTCTTCTTTCTCTCTCCCTCTCTTTTCTACTCACTAATGCCAAAAATCAAGAGGAAGAGTGAGAGGTCTAGGTTCCTTTTTATAGGAAAAGTGAGTGAGGGAAACTTCCTTGAAAAGCTTGGCTAATTCGAGGTTAGATTTAGTTAACTTGGGTTATTTTTCACTAATCTCGGTTTAGCAAACTTAGCAACCAAGTTTGGGCACCAACTCCAAGGTGGCTAGCCACTTGAGTGTGTATATATATATATATCAAAATAATTTTCTTTATTTAATTATATAATAAAATTTGAGTATTTTCACATAGGTTCGTTTCTTGACCTTTCGAGCTTAACTCTTGTCTTAAACAACTTGAACTTATAACTTTGAATTCTTATCTTCAATATTAGGGTTTTAATATATGCTTGTGTAGTTCTCACTCTATCCTGGGTCTCGGGTGTTGGAGGCAAAACTGTTAAGATCATTATCTTTGTAAATGATTTTTGCATAAAAATAACTAGACGAACAATCGCCGAAATGAGTTCTAGATAAAACTTTTGATGGCAAATGATCAAAATAAAAATTCGTGTAACCATAGCTAATTTAGAATTATACATTTTTTTGGTCGATTCTCCAACTACAATTTTGATTCCAAGTTGAAGCTCCCGTCAGACCTTCTACTGTATTTCTTTATACGATTTTTGAATGTAGTATGGGTTACAATCTTTTGAGAACTCGTACCAGCATAACCTGATCAGCTTAGTCTTGAAGACAAGTTGCCAATATGGTTCAGCCTACCTGCATATTTATAAGGCTACAACAGGGACCTGTGGAGTAATTATGATGAAGACTTCTAGTGTAACCCAGATACGTATCAAGTGGTTCCTATAATTAACAAAATCTCTCAGTGGTATCTGTAATTATGAAAATCTTGCAACAGTTTTTCAATTTCTATAAAACACTAAATTAAAGTTCACACCACTAAAGAACCACTCTGAGCCATAATCTCAAAATCTTATTGTATTGTGCTCCTGTTATTAAATACTTAACTTATCTCCATATGTTAAGATTTTTGATGCCTGCCAATTTAATTTAATCGACATCTTGAAATTTCTTAATTCCTTCTGCTTAACTTATTTGACTGTCGGATAATTAAATTCACTTATTCGGTTTGAACCGGTCAAAACTTATAAGCTTCTATAAGGGGTATCATCAATTTCGATCATTCGAAACGTAAATTCTGTCAATAAATAATATTCACCATATAAATAATACCGCTATCCAACTCACCGGGAATATAGACCCATATAAGATGCACCTTCTATTAAATTAAAACAACAAATATTAAATATACACAAATCAATAATTATTTCAAGATTAAGAGCCTAAGCACTCTTCATAATAACTTTGAGGTGTGAATTAATTTATATAGTCAGTATAAAATTAATTACCCAATATGTCCCATTCAATACACATAAAGTATACTAGCACAAAGAGTCGAAACAATAAACGACGTTATTATTTGTTTTCCATAACCAAGACAGACATACTAAAACTATGTACTACAGTTGTACTGATGGTATGTCTACTTCCATCTAAACTGTGAACAAATAACTTATATTCTACAAGAACTTAAAATCTGATCTTCTGTGTGTAAGCCATACTCTACACACTAGATTAAATATTATACAGAATAAATGACATCTATGTATAACATTAAAAAAATAATATTGGATACATTGCTCATTAAGATTCTCGTAAAATAAAAAATTAATTTTATTAAAATGATATTAAATACTAAAAACATAATTTTTAGTATACAACACTGACAATTTTTTACTTATTCTAAAAACTATACTTCCATACATCTAACTCTCATGTCCTCTACATGACTATCAAAAGTCTTAACCGATAAGCTCTTTGTAAAAGAATCTATAAGGTTGTCTCCTGATGCAATCTTGATCACAGCAACATCACCTCACTGTATAATTTCTCGTATCAGGTGACACTTACGCTCAATGTGCTTTAATTTCTTGTGGACTCTTGATTTTTTTGAGTTTGCAATCACTTCGCTATTGTCACAATAAAGCGTAATAACCGACTGAACTTAAGGGACCACGTTTAGATCCAACAGGAAGTTCCTGAGCTAAATAACCTCCTTGGCTGCTTTAGAAGCTGCCACATACTCAGCCTCCATGGTGGTATCAGTAATGCAGAACTGCTTGATACTCCTCAAACTAATCATTCCACCTCTTAAGGTAAACACATATCTTGAGGTAGACTTATGAAAATTTTTGTCTGACTGGAAATCTGAGTTTATGTACCCCAACGGTATTAGATTGTCAGCCTAGTAAACTAATATACAATCCTTAGTCCTTTTTAGGTACTTGATTATATTCTTTACCATAGTCCAATGCTCCTGCTCTAGGTTAGACTGATATCTGCTAACCATGCCAACGGCAAAATAGATGTCGGGTTTAGTGCAAAGCATAACATACATTAGGCTTTCTACTACTTAAGAATAAGGAACCGCCTTCATTTTCTCAATCTCATTAGGTGTATTAGGACATTGATCCTTAGATAGAGTGATTTCATGCCTAAAAGGGAGAAATCTTTTCTTGAAATCCTGTATGCTAAAACAAGTAAGGATATCATCAATATACTTTACTTGTGATAAGCCCAACATCCTTTGTTTCTGATCTCGCACAAGCTTGATCCCAATGATATGACTGTCTTCTCCCAAGTCCTTCATATCGAACTGTCTAGATAACCACACTTTAACCGTAGATAATTTTCCCACATCATTTTTGATGGGCAAGATATCTTCTACATAAAGTACTAAAAAGATCACCATGCTTCCATCACATTTGTTGTACACACAAGACTGATCTAAACTCTAATCAAAATCATAAGACTTAATGACTTGATCAAATTGAGTATTCTGAGACCTCGATGCATGCTTAAGTCCATAAATAGATATTTTAAGCTTCCACAACATGTTCTCCTAACCCTTCGCTATGAAATCGTCTGATTGTATCATATAAATATACTTGTCAAGACTTTCATTAAGAAAAGTTATCTTGACATTCATTTGCTAAATTTCATAATCGAAATGAGCAGTAATAGATAAGAGAATCCAGATATACTTAAGCATAGCTACCGGCGAAAACGTTTCCTCATAATTGATCCCTTCTTTTTGAGTGAACCCTTTTGCAATAAGCTTAGTTTTGAAGGTTTCAACCTTCTCGTCTGCTCCTCTCTTCCTCTTATAGATTCACTTGCATCTCATGAAATATGGAGAGTATTTTAAGGTATGTTTATTACTATTTTATGCCTAAAAAATTGCTCAAAAAATAATCTCAAAAACTTCTCAAAAAATCAATAAAATCAGCTCTAAACTGCCGGCGATGGTGGGCTATTTTTATCAATTTTCTCTGCTATTTTTGACTTATTTTTGCTATTATTTTTAATGCATAAATCCTGCAGAAACTCACTGAAAAAAATTATTTTAAAACCATTAAAAATTACCACGATTCGTGGCCTGTAAAAACTGAAACCATCGCTGGTGTTGCTGCCTGTTCTTCGTGTTCTTAGATATTCAACCCGTTCTTAAATTTTCTAAACTAATATTTAAAAACAAATAATTACTATTACAACAATAACTTATGTCCCGTAGGCTCATATTCGATTTAGAAAAAACTTAATCTATCACGATCAACTCTCGTAGTTAAAATAATTAAATTATCATCCAAATTATTCAATTAAACATGGAAAATATGATGATTATATAACTGGCATTACAATGTCTGCAAATAAAAGTTAGCACAATTCTAAAACTACTCGGCCCCTTGATAAATCGTAAACAAAAAACAAAACGATTTTGATACCAATTGTTGGAGGCAAAACTGCTACAATTATTATTTTTGTAAACGATTTTTTGATAAAAGTAACCGGAAGGGCAATCGCTGAAATGGGCTCCAGATAAAATTTTTGATGTTGAACGATCAAAATAAAAACCCGTGCAACCACAGCTAATTTAGAAGAATACATTTTTCCAGTCGATTCTCCAACTATAATTTTGATTCCGAGTTGAAATTCCCGTCAGACCTTCTATTGTATTTCCTTATGCGATTTTTGAATGTAGTGTGAATTACAATCCTTCGAGAACTCGTACCGGCAGAACCTGGTGAGCTTTAGTCTTGAAGACAAGTTGTGAAAATGGTTCAGCCTACCCGCATATTTATAAGGTAACAGTAGGGACCTGTAGAGTAATTATGATAAAGACTTCTAGTGTAACCCATATACGTATCCAGCAGTTTTTGAAATTAAGCAAGCCTCTCAGCAGTATCTGTAATTATGAAAACCTTGCAGCGACTTCTACAATTTTCATAAAATACTAAATTACAGTTCATACCACTAAAGAACTATAATTGCACTCTAAGCCATAATCTCAAGACTTATTGCATTGAGCTCTTGTTATTAAATGCTTAACTCATCTCCTTATGTTAAGATTCTCGATACCCGCTAATTAAATTTAATTACTCATAATTTAATTTAATCGGCATCTAGAAATTCCTTAAACTATTCTGTTTAACTTATTTAATCACTGGATAATCAAATTTACCCACAGAGTTTGGCCCAATCGAAACTTATAAGCTTCCTTAAGGGGGTATCGTCAATTCTGATCTTTCGAGACGTGAATTCGGTCAATAATTAATATTCACTATATAAATAATACCACTATCCAACTCACAAGGAATATAAATACATATAAGATCGCACCATCTAATGAATCAAAATAACGAATATTAAATATAGCAAATTAATAATAATTTCATAATTAAGAACATAAACACTATTTATAATAACCTTGGGTGTGAGTTAATTTATAAAGTCAATATAAAATTAATTACCCCAATATGTCTCATTCAATACACACAAAGTGTACAAACACAAACAGTCAGAACAATTGATGACACTATTATCTGTTCCCTGTAATCAAGACAGGCCTACTAAAATTATGTGCTACAGTCGTACCGATGGTATATTCATTTTCATCTAAACTGTGAACAAATAATTTATATTCTACAAGAACAAAAAATTTGATCTTCTGTGTGTAAGCTGTACTCTGCACACCAGATTAAATACTGTACATAATAAAAGACATCCATGCATAATATTAAAAAAATAATATTGCATACATTGCTCATTAATATTTTCATTTAAAAAATTAATTTTATTAAAATAAAATTAAATACTAAAAATATGATTTTTAGTATACAACCCTAGCAATCTCCCACTTATACTCAAAATCATGTTGTTGTTGGAGGCAAGGCTGCTAAGATCTTTGTATTTGTAAACGATTAACGGTAAAAATTAACTGGACGGGTAAACCCCAAAACGAGCTCCAGATAAAACTTTTGATGACGAATGATCAAAATAAAATCCGTGCATCCAAAATTAATTTAGAAGAATACTTTTTCACTGATCGAATCTTCAACTATGATTTGAACTCGAGTTGAAACTCCTGTCAGATCTTCTACTGTATTTCCTTATGCGATTTTTGAATGCAGGGTGGGCTACAATCTATTAAAATGTGTACTGACAGAAGATGGACAACTTTAGTTTTAGAAGACATGTTATGAAATTGGTTCAGCCTACTCACATATTTATAGGGTTACAGCAGAGACTTGGGGAGTAATTATGAGTAAGTCTTCTAGTGAAACACAAACACGTATCAACGATTTTTGTAATTAAGCATACCTCATAGCAGAATCTACAATTAAGAAAAACTAGCGGCGGTTTCTGTAATTTTTATAAAATACTGAATTACAGTTCACATCATTAAAGAACTATAATTTCACTATGACACATAATCTCAAGACCATCTAGTAGTGAGCTCTTATTATTAAATTCTTACCATTTCTCTCAACGTTAAGATTTTTGATACCCGCCAATTAAATTTAATTACGGGAAATTTAATTTAATCGACATCATGGTATTCCTTAAACCCTTCTGCTTAATTTATTTGACTACTGAATAATCAAATCCACCTGCAGGGTTTAGCCCGGTCAAAACTTATAAGCTTCCTTAAGGAGGTATCATCAATCATGATCTTTCAGGACATGAATTCCGCCAATAATTAATATTTATCATATAAATAATACTGCTATTCAATTTATCGAGAATATAGACCCATATAAGATCGCACCCTCTAATGAATCAAAATAACGAATATTAAATATATGCAAATCAATAATTATTTCAAGAATAAAAAGATAAACACTATTTTTATAATAACCTTGAGCTGTGAATTAATTTATATAATTATTATAAAATTAATTACCCAAAATATCCCATTCAATACACACAAAGCATATTGGCACAGAGAGTCGAAATAATAGACGACACTATTATCTGTTTTCCGTAACCAAGACATGCCTACTAAAACTCTGTGCCATAGTCGTACCATGGTATGTCCATTTCCATCTAAACTGTGAACATAAAACTTATATTTTGTAAGAACCTAAAATCTGATCTTCTGTGTACAAACTGTATTCTACACACCAGATTAAATACTATACAGAATATTGAACATTCATGCATAACAAAGAAATAATATACATCTATTGCGCATAAAGATTCTTATAAAATAGAAAATTAATTTTATTAAAATAAAATTAAATACTAAAAATATAATTTTCAGTATACAAATCCTAACCATCCTGCAATACATCTGACTCTCATGCCCTCTACATAACTATCAAAAGTTTTAGCCTGTAAGCTCTTTGTAAATAATCTATAAGGTTGTCTCCTACTGTAAGCTTTATGTCTAACTAAAAATCCGAGTCTATGTACTCTAAAGGTATAAGATTGTCTCCTTGGTAAACTAACATATAATCCTTAGCCTTTTTTAGGTACTTGATTATGTTTTTTACTGCAGTCTAATGCTCCTGCCCTAGGTTAAACTAATATCTGTTAATCATGCCAACAAAAAAGCAGATGTCGGGTCTAGTGTAGAGCATAGCATACATGAGGCTTCCTACTGTCAAAGCATAAAGATCTGCTTTCATCTTCTTTATCTCATCAAGTATCTTAGGACACTGATCCTTGGATAGAGTGATTCCATGCCTGAAAGGGAGAAACCCTTTCTTGGAATCTTACATGCTGAAACGAGTAAGGATATCATCGATATACTTTACTTATGGTAAGCCCAACATTCTTTGTTTTTTATCTGGCTTTTCCCAAGTCCTTCACATCGAACTGCCCAGACAACCATACTTTAACTGTAGATAATGCCTCTACATCATTTTTGATGAGTAAGATTTCGTCTACATAAAGTATTAAGAAGACTTAATAGGTTGATCAACCCAAGTGTTCCAGAATCTTGATACTTACTTAAGTCCATAAATAAATCGAGTAAACCTTAATAACTCATCATGGACCTTACCATTTTCGTAAAAGTCCTATTTTCCACCACGGTCGGATTGTAGTGATTTGATACTTTTATCTAGACGCTTCTCCACCTCCGCCTTAAATTCTTTGAATTTCTCAAAATATTTAGACTTACGGTGCATCAGGTAAATATTTCCATATCTTGAGTAGTCATCAGCAAAATTGATGAAATACTCAAAGCCATCTCTAGTCTGGATTGTCATAGGACCACACACATCAGAATGAACCAACTCCAACGTTTCTTTAGCTCTATAGCCTTTGACTAAAAAGGGTCTCTTGGTCATTTTACTTTCTAAACAAGATTAACAGACTGAAAGTGCCTCCACTTCCAATGAACTCAAAGGTCCATCTGCTACTAGTCTGTTTATGCTTTTTAGATTAATATGACCTAAGCGTAAGTGCCAAAGAAATGTTTGGTTCATTAAAGAAGAAAACTATCTCTTATATGGTAAATTAGATGTGTTATTCAATTCAGTTAGTTGCAGTGTAGGAGAGATAAGAGTAATAACATAAAAATCATCCACCAATATACCAGAATAGATAACCCATTTATTATCCTTAATAATCACAGAGTTATTAAAATAAACTAAATATCTGTCTTTAGCCAATCTGGAAATAGAAACTAAGTTCCTTCTAATGGAGGGTACATAAACACAATCTCTCAATATTAAAACCCGATCTCTACCTAAATTAAGAGTGACATTTCTCACTGTAACTGTTGTTACTTTTGTATTATATTCCATATGCAGGTATATTTTTCCATCACAAAGTCGTCGGGTTTCTTGGAACCCCTTCAACGAATTGCAAACATGATTAGTTGCTCCCGTATCTACACACCAGGTACCGGTAGATAACACTGCTAAACATGTTTCCACAACTAGTAAACAAAAATTATTCTGTTTGTTATACCTTCTGAGAAATACTGGACATAATTTTTTTCAGTGTCGTGTCTGGTTGCAGTGAATACATCTGCCTTTCGATTTTTTCACACCAGTCCGTGGCCCACTAACTACCCTAGAAATTGTGTATCCCTATTTTTGAATATTTTTCTTCTTCATGCTTTTCGGCCCAAAGGAAGAACATTTTTTTGAAATAGACTCATTTCTGGGTATTGAAAGAATACCATTGGTAGATAAAGTTATATCTAAGTTACTTTTCTAGTTAACAAAATTTGGTCCCATAAGTTTATTTATTTATTTATAGTATTAAAGTGAGTAGGTGAAAGCCATTTTAGTCGCGAGAGTCATATAATTAAAAAATCATTAATTATGATGAGCAAAATATTGACTTTATTTTAATTTGATTCCCTCTACATTTTAAAATTAATTTGCCAGCAGCCTGGTACCCTGAAAATAGCATGCCTTGATGGGAGGACGTCTACTATCATTCATAAGACCAGACAGACCAATTCTTTTTAATTTTACTATCTAGGCATCTGACCATACCAGGTAAAGTTAAATAATTGACATAACTTTGGTCCAATATATAATAGCATTGACTCAGGTGGAGAGAATACTATTACATACAGCTAAATGTTAACCATCATCTAATTCTAAATCAATCACTTCGCAATGAACCCTTTAGATGGAGAAGTGATCCACATTAACAATTATCTAAAATTATCCATAAAGAAGATTTATACTGGCAATACTACAATTAATCTGTCCAATGGGGAGGAAAGCCTTATTACCAACACGTAGGATTTAATTACATCACCTACAAACTGGTGATGGAGACCGCATAATTTATCTGTGAAATTTTTTTTTCTCTCCCATTTAGATTTTTAAAACATTTTGAGGGTTATAAAAATACTGTTTAATTAAAATAAATTTATTAATTTTAAAAATCACATGATCTAAAAGAATCAAACATCTTTCCGTGTAAACGATTCCAAAGATTTTGATACGCCAAACTATCTTTTTGTATTTAAATATGTAACAAATAAAATTTAATAAATACATTACTTTTCTTTTAGCTTTTCAGCTAAGATAGTGACTAAAGACATTTATTTATTTATGTTTTGTTTCAAATTTTTTGAAAAATAATAATTTATTTCGATTAAATATTTTTTTATTAAATTAATTTAAAATCCGAAATTAATTCTTATGTTTTTTCAAGATATCTGATTTTATGAAAAATTATCTTCAACATGATATTTCGAAAAAAAAATAAAATATCTAAAACTTTTTATTTAATTAAAATAAATTAATTAAAAAAACTTAATTTTATTTTTTATTACAAAATATTTTAATTAAAATTAAAATTTTGAATTAAGTAAATTAATAGGATAAATAAAGCAGATATGCAATTATCCATGGAGTTCATATATATATAAACACGATGCATATATCTTGGTTTTATGATCCAAGTAAAACGCTGAACCATTTTTAGTCTCTCGAAGAGGATAGGCTGTAATAATCCTCTTTTGTCTCTGATTCTTGTGCCCCAATTGTGTCGAACTTTTTTGATAATATCTGATATATTAATATATATCAAATTAGTCCCGTATCTATCAGAAAATCAATACAAAGTAGCCCAGGGAGAGAAAAAACAGTTAGCCACCACCAACCGCCACCGGCGCCACCTTGCAGCCACCTCATTCGAGCTCTATTTTTTATAAGTTTTATATCGTTGAAAAGCACTTGAAAAGTGAGATTTTTCTGTCAAAAAATCTATTGGAAAACTGCCCAGAATATGGTAGAAAATGTGACGCCCCGTCCTTCGGACACGTCGAAACATATATAAATATAAATAAAGGGATATTCTAGCCATTCATTCATATTTACATATGTTAGTTATTACATCATAAGTGAATTCTAAATCTTTCAAAAGTACATAAGTATTACAGTTTCACCAAGAATTTTCAACAATTAAACTAAGCACGAGAAAACTAAACATAAAAACGAAAGCAAAAGCTTCAACTCCTCAGAATGCATCCGCTGGATTCGCGTGCACTTAGGACTCACCCTGTTCTTCAAACTCTTCTTCTCTCTCTGAGATGACTTTCTCCAAGAACTCCTCCCTACCTGTGGCATGAATGCCATGAGCTAAGACCCAGAAGCAAAATACTCTAACCTTCTAACTAATCTCACGGCACAAAATTCACCGCAATACATACCATATAACACCCAGTACAGTTTATAGTCAAGAAGACATACAAATTTATGACAAGATAACAGACAAGTAAATAAGCATGTGTATATGAGGTGTCGTGTATGAAATGCAGATACCCAACCCAAAATGCACCCAGAAAAGAATAGGAATTCCACGCTGGGAATTACCAGAGTAGACTTCATTGGAAAAATTGATCACCAAAGCCATCATCGCACCTCGTTGCGAATAGTAAATGCATCGCCGGGCTTCATGCGATAGCTATTTTACTCAATGGCAACAGAGTGGGGGCGGACCACTAACCAATTATATATATTCTGCCACCCCTATTCGGGCCAGCAAGTCCCACCTTAAGACTCGTGATGTGCCGGTGTCAACCCAAAGTCTAAGAGATTTCATGAAACGTTCACATTATATAAAGTACCAAGATAAGGGGTTTAGGACCTCCATAATTGGGCTCTCTCCAAAATTACCACCGTAGTGGGATTAGGTCCGCCGAATTAGACTCTATCTGAATTTTCCTTTAAAACATCGTGACAATGGGATTTAGGTCTGCCATAATTGAGCTCTCTCCGAATTAACACCACAGTGGGACTAGATCCGCTGAATTAAGCTCTCTCCGAATTACCCAAGAATCCAAACTATCGAAACCAGAATGCTAGCGACGAACCCATGGTGCCAAATAATATCCATAAATCATTTCAAACACCGGGGACGCACCCAGGGTATAAAAACTAATTTTGTAACACCAGGGATGAACCCAGGGTGTACAAGGATAATACATCCCAAAATATTTTTGAAAAAATGGCAACCAGAGATGCCCTAGATACAGAACCAAGAATGATAATTTCAACACAATCCATCCCAACAACAGTTTGTACAGATGGACTCCAACATGCCAAGATGCAAATGGCAATACTTATAATGTGTACCATTGATATCAAGTGCAATAATTCATAACATGGCATTAACTAGCATGGCAAGATTCAGGGTATAACGCGCAAATTATAAAGTACAAGTATGTGAGGCAAAGGCTAAGATTCAACATGATTGCATTGGTTCTAAACTATCATACATTCACTTAGAAATATTAATCGACCAATTCAATCAATTATCTTATAAAGACGAGGGTCTCATAGCAAAGGGTGCTTATACCACACTTAACAACTTTTAAGGCAAAAACTGAATATTAAATTAAAAGGGACGACCAAGTTTTGGGGTATCTAGACTTGGAATTATGCTACGATTTTATACACCATTTAGATAAAAATATATCCTACAAGTCTCATGTTTATCACTAAGGCAAAAACCTAAGGCAAATGGGTGAACATTTCATTCTAAACAAAAAAATGGTTCAACATTTACTCCAGATTTTTACCAAAAACTAGCTTCTGTTGTTCTCGGTTTTTGGGAATCAAATGAAGTCCAAATAAGCCCATTTTTTTATGTTCTATTTTAACATGTCCCCTACAAGTTTTATATTTTGAGCTAAGGGTGATTGTTTGAAACAAGTTAGACTTTTTGGCCATTTTAAAAAGTAGTTTATGTCATCTGCCAAAACTCAGTAGCGCCGATTTTTGACATAGGGTTTAAAATGATTTTGGTGTATCATCCCGAGGCTCTAAGGTCTGATTTATGGGTAGAAACTACATCAATATGTTATCTACAATGTTCATGTGGACCACTTTCGTAATAGATCACTAAATATAGGTGTTTTGGGCTAATATAAAAATATGTGACAGAATGTCTCTCAGGGACTAAAAATCAACAGAGACTTTTAAAGGATTTTTGACCTATCAAAACTCAATATTTTGTGCTAATATTTGGTGGATAGATAGCTATACAAGATTTCTACAACTTTCATGATTTTACCAAGGTTTGAATCACACTCTAAGCTAGGATTCTCAAATCAGTAATGGTGACTGGTCAGAAAATGACACACTTTGGTAAAATTGCAATATCTTGAGTTCTGGTTATGAAAATGAGTGGAAACAAACTTTGGATGAAAGATGATAGAAAATTATAACTCTGGAAATAAAACTCATGTTTAGATCAATTTTCTACATTGAGTTATGGTATTTCAAATCTCAGGGCAGAAACATCAATATTCTAGAAAATCAAGCCTCTTAGGGTTTAGGTCCTCCACTTGTGTTATGTCATGTTTTTGTTCCATTGCCTTGCATGCTTGTGATTCTAACATTAATATGAAGGCTCCTTCACACTTAGATGTCATAAATATCATAGATAAAAACATACAACAATATGTCATAACATTCACAAACATAATAGCCCCTAAATTCCAACTACGACGCCTTTTCGGTTTGATTTCGGTTCTCAATTTTTGAGGTGATTAAGGGGTGTGTTGGGGGGATATTTTGAGGGATATTAAATACAAGGTTTAGAGATTTTACTTGCATGTTTGGGAGATCAAAAGATAGTGGAGGATGGAGTAGGACTTAACGTTAAAACCATGGTCTCCAAAGACCCCTCTTTTTGGATCCCTTCTTCTTCTTCTACTTCCTTCTTCTCTCAAACCCTCAAGAACACTCAACCCACTCTTTCTCTCTCTCTATATGCACGAAATTTAGAAGGGGAGAAGAGGTGTTTGGCTTGGTTTAAATAGGCAAAGCTAGGAAACACATGGGGGACAAAAAGTACACAAGGAAGCTTCCTTTTCTTCAGTTCATTAAATTTGATTTGAGTTTGATTTGAGTTGATTTGATTCTTTTGTGGTCTAAAATCAGAGATGGGGAAGCTAGATGTAGCTAGGGGGATGATTGGGGGACAAAAAATCCGATTCCCATCAATCTAGGGATTTGCCTTGGTTTGCGTGCCCATATTGTGTAAGAAAATGCATTAAAAGTTAATTTGATGTATCTTTTTGGTGTCTTTTTTTACTGAGAATTATTATTTTGGTATATTTATGAGAAATATAGTATTTTCATGTATTATCATAGTTTTGATAGAAATTTATTAAGTAGATGTAGTCTTTTAAGTCAAATTAAGTTATTTTGGCAATATAAGGCTTTTTAACTTATTTTGTTGCGTATAAACTTCAATAATAATTTGTTTTCTTTTGTTGACTTATAACACTATATTATTAGATATATTACTTTTTCAACAAGTTTGGAATCATCATAATACTTTATTTAATGCATTTCTCATCATTTAAAGCAAAAAAGGATGTAAAAAGTCACTTTTTGGCACACATCCCAAGGCGTTCGGCCACTAAGGGGCATTTTTGGAATTTTTGATGTTATTTTATCCTTTTATAGTTAATTGTACTTAAATTCTTAGTTTAGAGTATCCATATGTCAAGATTTAAATTTTTAAGGCTTTTTCTTGTACTAAGTGCAAAATGGTCATTTTACCCTATTTGTGAGAATTTATTATTTAATGATATTTACTTAATTTAGAATGTTAGGAGACTCTCCGGGTGCTAGGATTTTATTGCCTATGTTTTGGACCTTTTTAGGATTTTTAGGCCGAACTTAGGGTTTTCGGTTCGAGTTAGGGTTTTGAACTACTTCTCTATTCTATGGTCTCGTGAACTATCTGTCACTAACACTAGGGTCTGAGCAGGGTCATTACTATTGGGAATGTATACTGAATAGTCATACTTTTTATGTATTTTATTTTGGATCCCTGTCATATTAATAAGAAACATTTTAGATGGTTTTGCATTTATGATTTCATATTTATATTTGTGATGTATGAATGCATAGTGCGTATATTCTGTCGAGTATTTGACTCGATGCGTGCTGCACGGAAGATCGGGTCAAAAATTCTGACAGATTATAAAGGTAGGCTCACAATCGCAATGGACCCAGACATTTCATTAGTACGATTGTAATACGTCGTTATAGTAGCTGGTCTTGGCTAGGTTGAATGGATCGAATTCAGGTTTTGAAAATTTGATGTTCGAGCTCGATGTGTTAGTACACTTGGAGTATATTGAGCGAGATCAACGGGATGATCGATTCTATACTCACTATGTGAATTGATCCACATCCCGTATTATCATGTATTACACGAACTCTTAATCCCGAAGTGATTGATTAATTGTGTTCAGA
>JAOTRH010328431.1:0-73113 GCA_034768845.1 Heliamphora exappendiculata
TTCTTGAAGCTTTTCGACAAGTTTCATAAATGTATAATGCTATTAAGATTAATATAGTTCGTTGTTTTCATGAAAAATGCACACGTCGTTTTTTACGGTCACAACGTCAGTTCAAATTTTTTTCCTGCTCCAATATCAAGCCCTGCTCCTCAGGCATCTTAAGCTTGAATGGCATCTTAAGTTTTTCAAGCCCTGTTTATCAGGCACTTGTACCCTAAGCCCTACTCCCTAAGCACCTATAGCATGATTACATTTTGTGTTTTTAATGCCCATATGATGTGTTTGTTTGATTATTTTTGGGATTTAAAAATAGTTTTAAAGTCTTAACTCGACTTTTTAATTATTTCTTTCTCCTATTCCCATCCAATTTTTTTGGTCTTGACTCGACTATTAATTTGTGTTGCTTCCCCGTTCAAGATAATTTCTAGGATCTTGACTCGATCTATGTAATTATTTTATCCCTGACTGAGTTCTTAGATCTTGACTCGATCTTTGAATTGTTGCTTGTTTATGCTCCTTTAGGTCTTGACTCGACCTTTAGGGTATTCCTTTGGCACGTTAGTATTTGCATCACGTTTGGCATCTTACATCATGCATCTTTTACATTTATCTAAAAACTACGTTTTGGTATGATTCTTAGCAAAAGGGTACGTAAGCAGCTCGATGGAAGTTTAAGTACGACCACCATCATAGGAATGTTTGTGTGTTTGGAGCCTAAGATTAGCGGCTCGGTCAAATGGATGTTATCTTTGGGTCTTTGACATAACTCGTATCACACGTTGCTATATGAGTTATATCAAAGAGGGGCAACTGTAGACACCCTAATTTGACCCCGCTGAATCTTAGGCTTATCTAGGTGAATCCAATGATGAAAATTGAGTGGGATGATGCACAAGTCTCTAAACGATCGCTGAAAAATGATTCAATTTTAGTACTCTGTGAAATCGAACCGCAAGATCACATATTTTGAACCTTGAGGTCGTAACCATCAAACCTTGTGACCTAATTGTTCACTGGCCCAAGTAACTGCACCTGCAACTTTTGAACCTTGCACCCACAAACTTTGTTGTCACGATCGCAATAAGAAACCTGTGGAAACCCTAACAAACCTCGCGGTCGCAACATTCAATGTTGCGACCCAATGTTCAAAGCTTATGACCGTAACCTCCTTGGCATCTTCTGAGCTTGGGATGCGTCACCACCTCATTAGGTGGCATTATTTATAAATACGTACCTTTGGTACGATTTTGGAAGGACACTTTTCGAACATCGATACACTACCGCTTTATCAAGTACAATTCAGAGACATCGGTACTCGGCTATATTATTGACTCACACCCCGACTCGTACTATTGCCCTTTCCCTCCTAGAGTACTAGAATTGGAGTATTTCCCGGGTGATTAGAGGAACGACCATTGCATCCCCAAGGCTTGAAGATACATCTGGATACCGCGTTTCAGGTATATCTGCATGATCCTTGATATTTTTCTCTCCACACCTTCTAGCCCTGTGGAGAGGTCAGGTTAATTTTTGTTTCTCAATTTATGATAAATATGATTAGTCTTTACTTAGTGTATTATTTTTGATTACTTGGTCAGTATGCTGAATTCTAAAATGTTAGTATCAAATTATTCTTGCTTTAATTACTTTTTAATTTTGAAAGAATCATAATCATTAGGTTTTATTACTTTTAATTACATTGTTAGCATGCTTAATTCTAGGATTGTGGTTTGTATCAAAATTTTCATGCCTTAGTTGTTGTTTTGATTAGAATAAGTTTTAATTTCTCCTTCAATTCTATTTCATAGTTGACTCCACATATCACATGCTTGCACCCAACACACTATTTACCAAAATTTAGTAAAATGTGCTTACATTTCTTATAGTTGCAACAATCAATGTTGCGCCCGCAATGTTCTAGCACTCACATCTTCATGGTCACGACATTGATCTTCGCGCCCGTAACCTTTTCTCCATCTTTCCTTGCCACTACAGCATCCAAATGTTACGGCTGTAACTTTTGTGCTATTCTAGTAGCCTGCTTTACTGTTTTACTATTCTGTGGATATTCTGTTAATCATTCAGTATGCAATCTCCAATGTATTTCGGCTTTATTAGGACTTAAAACCCCTTAGAATTGTTCATTTTTTGATGGAAATTATAATGTGCTTATTATGTATCCTTAGCTTAGCCTTCCATGTGATTAGAGCTTGTAAGATTAACTTAGCTGGTTTCATTCCTTGCTCTTTGCATGCGATTTGCTTCATGAATCCTTCAGTTAGAATTTGCATGCCCTAAGATCTAGGATTTCTTTTATGCTTTGCTTGGTTTTATAAATACCTATGCTATGTATTTTCATTAGTTAATTTTAGATATTCCCTTTTTGTCTCTATTGTCCGTATTTGTATGCATTTGAGAAAACTAATTAAGAACCAATGATGATTAGTAGAGACCAACCTCACGGTTAGACAAACGGGGTGCCAAACATCTTCTCCGATTTGTACCTTAGCCCTCCAAACCCTTATTTTTTTAGCTAAACATTTTAAAGATTAGTGGCTCATTTTTTTTTTCTTGGTTTTTCTCAAAAACCAAGTGTCAATTCTATTTTTCAAAAAAAAAGTTTTCAAAATCTTTTGATTTTCAAGATGTTAAAAAGTTTTCAAAATAACTCTTCAATTTCCTATTCTTCGAAGAAAACCCTAAATCCCGGCACCACATCAGCATGTTGATGCTGAGTGCTTATGTGTTTAACATGCACTTGACCCACTAATAAATGCTTGCGTATATAATGATAGTCAACTTCTATATGCTTGCTTTTTACATGAAATACAAGATTAGCAGCGGTGACAAAGCTAAAATGTTGTCTCATATTTGGAATATAGATATAGGAACATAATGATCACCTAATAGCATTTGAAGCCATCTGAGTCTGGCAAACGTCTGAGTAAGGCACAATACTCTGCTTTAGTGGAGGATTGAGCATTCGTAGTTTGTTTCTTGGAGCTCCAAGAGATGAGATTTAGAGCAAAAAACACACAAAAACTTGTTGTAGACTTGTGATCAACACTATCCCCAGCGCAATCTGAATCAGAATAGGCAGTGAACAATGAAGAACCAAATGTGTATTAAAGACCACGGTCTAAGGTTCCTTGAATGTAGTGTAGAATACTCTTAACAGCTAGGAAATTAGTATTTGTAGACTGATGCATGTGTTGACATGCAGTAGTCATGGAAAAGGCAAGTTCAGGATGCATGATGGTTAAGTATTGCAAAGCACCAACAATACTGCGGTATTGAGAGGGATTGGGAAATAGTGACTTGTCAAAAGGAATAGAGTTTTTAAGAGATATAGGTGTAGGGCAAGGTTTGCAATCACTCATTCCTGATTTGTGAAGAATCTCCGAAGCATATTTAGATTGGGAGAGAAAGTATCCATTGGTGGTTGATTACAAAGAGATGCTTAGAAAATAAACCACATACCTAAGTTCTTTCATGGAAAACACTCTATGCATTTGAGAAAGAAGAGACTGGATGTGAGAAGGGTAATTTCCAATTAATAGGATACCATCTACACAAACGACCAAGTAAGGGAGTGATAAGTTTTCTAAACAAAGAGGGAATGGTCACATTGATTGTGAGTGAAACCAATGAATAGAAGAAAAGCAAAAATTGTGGAATAACAAGCTCAAGGAGCTTATTTACGGCCATAAATGGTTTTACAATGTTTACAGAGATGAGTAGGATATATAGCGACAATAAACCCATAGGGTGGAGACATGTATACTTCTTCTTTTAGGACACCATGCAAAAAAGAATTAGATATATCAAGTTGCTTAATACACCAATGATGACAAAGAGCTAAACATAAGAGAAGACAAATGGTTGGTTGATTAGCAATGGGGCTAAATGTCTCATGATAATCGATATCGTGCTCTTGATCATAGTCTTTTGCTACAAGACGTGCCTTGTAATGAGCTATTGTGCCGTTAGCATTTTTTTTAGCTTAAAAACCTATTTGCATCCAATGACTTGGCGATTAGAATGTAAAGAAACTAAAGGCCAAGTATGTTGGTTTTGAAGGGCCTGGAACTCATCTTGCATGGCTGATGACTAAGAGGAAGATTCGAATGCATGCTTGACAGTAGTGGGTTCAATTTTTAAGTGAAAGGATGATGAAGGAGGTTGATGAATAGCAGAGAGGCCACGTTTAAGCTTAGAGGAGCCAGACTTTGCTCTTGTGACCATAGGATGCGTAATGGGCACAATTGGTAGAGAGGATGGGAGAATAAGAGATGAGAAAGTCTCATTTGAGATAGAAGAAGTAGGTCTAGGTAGAATAGGAATTGACAAAGATGTGGGACTTGTGGTAAGACTTGAATTTGGTATATCAGTAGAAGAAGAAGTAACAGAAGTATTGGGTGATGGAGGAGATTGAAATGAAAAGGAATGTGAAGAGCACATGGGCGGAGGCTGCTCAGAAGAAGTAGTAGACGAAGAGGGAGAAAAATGATTATTTAGGGAAGAAATATTACAGGGTCGAGAAGATGGATAAGAACTGGGCCATGAAAAAAAACGAGGAGTTAAGAAAAGGAAAAGAGGGGAGATATTTTTGGACAGCAAACTTTGGACTAGTAAAATGGAAAGAAAAAATAACATGTTTAGCAACAAAAATTTTCTTTGTAACTGAATCTAAACAACGATACCCTTTCATGGAGGCATTATACCCTACAAAAAGACAAGGTTTTGATTTGGGATCCAATAGCGACACCCAAACACTTTAAAGAAAGTGTAATCCAGAGCTTTGTGATATAAGAGTTCAAAGGGTGTGAATTGATTTAGCATACTACTGGGCATCCTGTTAATTAGAAAGGTTGCAGTTACAACTGCATCAAACCAAAAATGTAAAGGAACATTTCTTTGCTGAAGAAGAGCTAAGGTTGTATCAATTATATGCCTTCGAATACACCATTTTGTGCTAGTGTGTGTGGCCAACCCAATTGATGGGTAGTGGCTTTATACTTTAGAGAAGATTGTAATTTGTGACTAATAAATTCTCCACCTCCATCACTTCTGAGAACTTTTATTTTTGCATCAAATTGTCTTTTTACTAGTACTTGAAAATGTAAGAATGTGTCAAAGAGTTCACTTTTATATAACAATGAACAAAATTCAAATAAAAAGACTAAGGTCATCCACAAACAGAACATAATACTTGAAACTAGATGTAGAATGTGTAATGGGACTCCATATATCTGTGTGTATAAGCTACAATGGTTTAGAAGCAATAAAATGTGATTGTCTCATAAACAATTTGTGACTCTTAATTGTGCAGCAAGGAGCACATATAGGTGTTGGGTCTTTACTTGGAATAGACATGTGAAGATGTTTCATGATCAGGTGAAACTTATTGTACAAAGGGTGACCCAATCGCTGGGGTCAAACTCTTACAAAAGAATTTGTTGCAGCATTGGTTTAAGTGTGAAGGGCTAAGTGTTGAAGAGCAGGTGAATGATGCATCTGGTAAAGACCTTGAGACAAGAATCCTTTATATAGAACTCATTTGGTTAATTTATCCTGAATAAAAAAGGAAGTGGCATAAAATGTAACAATGCAATTGTTATTCGAAGCTAGTTTATGAACAGAAAGGAGACTGGAATTGATTTGTGGAAAATATGCTTCAACTTGAGGGAATGAGTTGGAGTTGATAGAATTAGCATTATTCGATAATTATTCCTCATATTTTTGTTTATTTACCTATGCACCTGTTTAACATTGAGTTAAGCTACGAACACTAAGGAGATTAATGGAATCCTATACTTTGCTTTTCATTGTATTGATGTGTATTTATAAATAACATAGAATCACGTGTGATAAATATATAATATTTGAATTTGAGAGTCAATCAGGTTGGATGGTGATAGTTATCTAATATGCCCCCGTAAACTGAAGCTCTACAAGATGTGAGGGTCAGTTTTTCTCGAAGAAGTTGAAAATGGGATGTGGACAACCCATTGGTCATGATGTTAGCAATCTGATCTTTGGAAGAGATGAAATGAACATTGAGATCTTTTCGGGCAACTTTGTCACGGACAAAGTGAAACTTAATCTCCACGTGTTTTGTTCGTATGTGAAGCACGAGATTGGTAATGAGATATATAGCACAAACATTGTCACACCAAAGTATTGGGGCCGAGGAAAGGGGAATGCGAAGTTCAAAGAGTAAGAATTGAACTTAAGAGACTTCAATAGCCGCATCAACTAACACTTTACACTCAAATTCAATAGAGAAGCGAGCAATAGTGCGTTGCCTACGAGAACTCCAAGAAATAAGATGATTACTAAGAAAAATTGCAAAACCACCTGTTGAACGACGATCATCAATACAGCCAACCCGGTCACCATTAAAAAAGGCTTGTAAGGTTAATGATGAGTTAGACGAAAGAAATAGGCTAAAGTCAATGGTGTGCTTGAGGTAATGCAAAATGCATTTAACGGCACTTCATTGGGCGTCGGTTAAAGAATGCATAAACTGATACGTTTTGTTGATCGCAAAGGCAATGTCCGAACGAGTAATGATGAGGTATTTAAGGGCCTCAATAGCCTATTGATATTGAGTAGGGTTAGAAAGGGGAGTGCCACCATGCTTGGAGAGTGTCACAACAGTGGAACACGGGGTAAGAACAGGTTTGCAAGTCAGCATGGAAAACTTGATAAGAAGATTAGTAATGTACTGGCACTGAGAAAGGTGCAATCCATGAGAAGTGCGGGTAGCTTCAATAGCCAAGAAATAATGTAGTGGCCCAAGATCTTTCAATGCGAATTCTGAATAAAGGGTTGTGATAAAAGTGGTAATGGACGATGGTTGATTGCTAGTTATGAAAATATCATCAACATAGACAAAAATGTATATTTAAGTATTGTCATGATGATGAATGAACAAAGACGCACTTGACTTTGAAGCAACAAACCCATAGGAAACAAGGAAGTCAGAGAGTCTGGTAAACCATGCACGAGGTGCTTATTTGAGACCTTACAAAGACTTTTAAAGTTCGGATACATAATTTGGGTGTTGAGGATCCACAAAGCCTCGCAGTTGAGACATATAAATAGGTTTAGAAAAAAAATCCATTGAGAACAGCATTATTAACGTCAAGCTGATGGACCTTTCAACCACTAAAGACAACAATAGATAATACGGTGCAAATGGTGATGAGTTTCACAATAGGAATGAAAGTCTCAAAATAGTCAATGCCGTCTTCTTGGTGAAATCCTTTTGCCATAAGGAGAGCCTTATACCGATTTAGGCTTCCGTCATCATTGCGCTTGATCCAATAAATCCATTTACATGCAACTACATTGTTAGCAGAAGTAGCAGGGATAAGGTCTAAGTCCCATTGTGCATTAGAGCGGAGATTTCAGTACTCATCGCTTGAATCCAGTTGGGATTTTTAGAGGTAATAGTAAAGCAAGTGGATTCAAAATCAGCAAAGAGGGGCAAAGTAGTGTCAGTGAGAAGGCTATGAGGAGGTGGCAATTACATGGATTGAAAAATCATTAGATGAGTGCGATGCGGAGCTTTCACAATTGGAGATGAGGATTATAGAGGATTGTTGAGATCAACCACAATAGAGATTCCATCGGGAGCAATGGGTGGAAGGGGACTAGAGGATAAAGGGCGTTGAGGATTTAGTTGCGGGATTATTGGGAGAATCTGGGATTGCTGATTGGGAGGATGGTTGTTCGAGATGGCCGGAGTTGCGAGATTGCAAGAATGGTAGGTGGTAGATGAGTTGGTGGGAAAGATCATAGGAGTTGTGGTAGACTTAACAGGTGGGATAGGTTGAGGAGATAAGGAAGCTGTGGAATGTGGGATAGGTTGAGGAGAATTATTGGTGGGGAGATCTAGATGGATTGCCGAAAATTAGGGTGAACTTATGAGAGAACATAGTGGTTAGTTAGTGGAGTTATGGGGATTACTGAAAATAGGGGTGGACTGCTGGGATGAACAGATTTGTTGAATATGGGAGGAGAAGATTGGTGTTGGGGTTGAATGACATGTTGGGGTGGAGACATGTGGGATGAGATGGGGAACTGAAAAGGGGATAAGCCTTGAGATGTTGGATGAGATAATCTGGTGTGGAGAGAGTCTAAAATTGGTGGGATGATGGAGGACATGGCCCACAAAACTGGAGATGACGAAGTTGAAGGTTACAGGGTTGGACCGAGTAGGGACAAACCAAGGAAAGTATTGTCAGACCATGAGCCACCATTCCTCCCAAAACCAATTGGCGTTAGGACTACAGCTCTTTACGCAGAGCAACTAGTTCGTTGTCGTACCGTACCAAAATAAATATTTAAAATTCTAAAATTAACTACTATTTGGTATAATAGTGGTTAAATCCATGTATCGTTCCTCAGGAACTATATGACGAAATTATAATTTCACAACTTAAAATATTATCCGATTCTCTTTTATAAAAAGATTTGTTTGTTTTAACCTGAAAAACTAAAATTAAAATAAACTAAAAATAAAAGATTTGATTTAGATGAGAAAAGATTTCTTAAGAAATTGAATCCATCCTAGCCAGTATTTTAGTTTCATTCAGATTCTATTTCATTCATTCGATTCAATTTAATCCGATCACGACTATAAGACTGACACAGATTAGCAAGAGGATAAGGTTGAATCCAAACCCAGTATATCCAATCTTAGACGTGGCACGCATCCTCCGAGTGATCCTGGCACGATCTGTCCTATCCGAGTATAAGATATCTCACGTTTGGATAAACCAAGAACATATAACAGTTGCATGATCTCGTTATTACAATCACGGAAAGTAAAAACAAAAACTAAATAATTAAATTAAAACCTCGTTGATCAAACACCATCTCTAAATCATACAACGAGTTGAATCCGAATAGAAAAGAAATAGAAATTTGAACTACACTAAAATACCGATTAGAGGTTCATCATTTCCTAGGAAGAAGAAAATTAGCCGCTCATGTTTCGGCTAGAAAGCATGACAAGTTGAAGAAGAGCAAAACCTTGAGTCTCCGTCTTCAACTTCTTAACACGTCTCGAGCCTTCCAGATTGGACTTCAAGCTTCCCTCAATCCGTCGTCTTTTGAAATTTGAGATCCCTAATTAATAAGCCCAAGCCACCTATTTATATGTAATACCTCGACCTTTCTCCTGGTAACGATATTATCCGCTTTGGGCAAAAACCCTTACAGTTTTGTTCTTTCCAGGGGGTCACCCATCCTTGTATTGCTCCCGCCCAAGCATGCTTAACTGCGGAGTTTTGCTGGGGTCTTTACCACTTAGGAAAAAGGCCTCATTGCTATATAAGAGTCCAAGATTTTTCCTTTATAGTCCATGAACTCCCTCTCCCTTTTCGATGTGGGATACTAGGATATCACAATCTACCCCCTTAGGGCTGCACATGACACGCGAGATCGTAGAACCCACACTCGGAGGTGGGGAGAGTCGGTTCTGATACCATCTGTAACACCCCGACCCTTCTCGTGGAAACGATATTATCCGTTTTGAACAAAAGCCCTCACGGTTTTAATCTTCCTAGGGAGTCACCCATCCTTACATTGCTCCCGTCCAGGCACGCTTAACTGTGGAGTTCTTCTAGGGTCTCTACCACTTGAAAAAATGCCTTCTTGCTGTATAAGGGTCCAAGATTTTGTCTTTATAGTTCAGGAACTCCCTCTCTCTTTCTGATGTAAGGTACCAGGATATCACATTATACGTGAGCTTCTTGCCATAGTTTCAATCTCCAGGCGCAACTCTTCCTACACGCACTATCCAGACGCCAGACATTTTGCTCGGACGCTTTTATGCTTCGTCTAGACGCTAGTAGCTCCCGTCCGGACGCAATTCTTTTTGCCAATATTTTGTTTGGACGTCCGTTAGGACGTAATTATCACAGAAACTTCACCGTTCAAACACCGTTCGAATGCGATTCTTACTGGACTAATTATGTACAGACACTGGATTCGTCCATCCACACGCAACTTCTTCAAAATTTGCCATTTTGCCCCTCTTCTCTATTTTGTCCCCTTTTACGTCATTTTCTCCTCTAAGCCACTCTCAATGATGCGAAATAATTACCTTTTGATCCTTTGACTTTCATGTTTGAATTATTGACCTTTTACACCTTTTGATCCATTTTAGCCAATTTTTCCACCATCTTGCTTCTTCTTATACTAACACTGAAACACTACTAAAACATATTAGTAAACACATAATCAAAACTTAGCAAAGCATACTTTATAAGATTTGATCGGCACTTTTACGTACTGATCGCACCCCCCAACTTACACATTGCTAATCCTCGAGCAAAACAAAATTAAAAGACAAAGAAACTAATCTAACTAAAGTCCACTTTCGTACGATACACGATTGTACTTAACATGTGCAACAAGCTTTTAAACTCCTAAGTTACCCCTAGTGAACGAGTTATAGTCTCGTACGGGTTTCTAGAGATGATTCCCACAAACATCAGCCACGTGCAATTTGAAAAACTTAAGTTAAAATAGTGAATTTAATACCCTCGATAATCAATTTGCATAATTTTTTAGTTATTTCCATCCTTACAATCAACTTCCCGCAGACCTAAACTTAGTGTGTGTGAAGATTCAGCTATGTGCCTCGGTATTATGCTTCTAAACATTTAAAGTTTAAATTTCTGTCAAAACTATGTCTCGACTTGAATTCTCACTTGATATCACTCACAAGTAAACACTCAGAGATAGGTTTATATGTATGTGCACTCGTGGTATTCAACAGAGTTTATGTTAAGCAAATCAAATACATTCCATATACTTTTAACACGAAAAGATGCTGAATTGAAAAAAAATTGCTCTTAATCTCGTGATTAGAATGTCAACTGTTGAGAATATACGAAGTGCTTCATTCGTCATTTTCAATCAATTATTCCTACACATTAAACCATGTCATTATTGGGATCAAATAGGTCTTTATTTTTTGTTGTAGCGTTAAGTAGGAAAATGTGTATCTGGATTAGAGTTGAGTGTATATAATGTCCTAGAACATGTTAATTGCTAAACACCACTCAATTTTTCATTTTCTTCAATTATTTCTTACATTTATCATTTCCAAAGCAAACTTTTGATTTTATACTCAACAGAATTTCATATTTTGCCATTTACTCAATCATCTCTTTTTTTTAACCAATCAATTGTCCCCCTTTTATTCTTTTCTTTTTATAAATTTTTTTTCATACTTTCTTTTTTTTCCTCTTTTTTTCTCTCTTTTTTTTTGTAGACTTTTCCACCATTCCTGATTATAGACTTTATTATATTCATATAGCCATTTAATTTGTTCACATGAAATTTTCAGATATAATAGGGGAACAAGAAAAATGCTTATATGTAAATGGCTCAAAATGGGGGACTAGAGTCAATTGAATAGAAAAATACAAAAAAGCTCAACTATAGAAATATGGCCTAAAATCCTTTCCCAAGTTTGACGTAGTCCTTATTTTAGAAAATTCCAAATAAAACTTATAATAATGTTCTCAACTTTTAGCCAAAATGAATAAATGACAAGATTAATCAACGACTAATGCAAGAAAAAAATAAAATGTCATGTAAGTAAATGTAGAAAAATTCCACAAAAAAGAACGATGGTCTCAAAAGATCACTAACGGTTAAGTCTTCACCATTTGTTTTTCAAGTTGTTCTCACTATCAACATTCATTAGCATAAAAACCAAATAAGTAGCTGAGTGTGCAGTGTATCAAAGCTGAGTGTATAAGTCCATAGTTCATTTTTCATAAATATTTTAGCAATACAAAAATCACACGCCTTAATTTATCCGGGGTACAAGATTCACACTTCCAAATTAAATTTATCAAAAATATTTTTTTTTAATAAAACAAAAACTAAAATGATAAAAAAAAACTAAACTGATAAAATAAAACGCCTAACACCCAACTTGAACTATCTAATGTCCTCATTGGAGAACAGACATAGAATGCAAAAATAAAAGGATATAAGATTTCACCTGATCTGAAAAATTGGAGAAAAATGCTTATCCTGAAAAATGTTAGTACCAAGCATCTAAACGAAAAGATATCAAAGCATTTAAGTACGGAAGGACTAAGATATACAGGAAAATGAAAAGAAATAACTTTTTAATTTTTTTTAGTTTTTTTTAACACTTAAAGAAAGCAATAAAAACCTAGGTTCCCTCCCATAAGGTCTAAATTTAACGTCTTTAGCCAGATGCGATGACCTGTTAGAAGTTTAACCTTTTCTTATAGCTGGAAGGGTGGTAGCTGGTTCTATAAGTGTGGACTGAAGAGTAACCGATGGTGGCTGTCATATAGTGCTCAATGGTGGACCGCAAGTGAGCAGATGTGATGCACAAGAAAAAAGGTGTGGTGGCTCAAATCCAGCATTCCAAGGAGGAACGTCTTTGTGAGGCGTTAGCTTACACAACTCAATGGCTCCTACAAGTTCTCGAGGTGGGTTATGGAGAGATGTCTCAGTAGTCATGGTCTTAATCGTGTCTACAGAAAAGAAATCTTCCTCATTCGAGGGTTGGTGGTAGGTGTTAAAAATATTTAACTTCATATGTATGTTCCCAAAGGATACATCCATTATTCCAGTCCTACAATTAATACAGGGATTAGTCTTAGCCAAAAAGGGTCGACCCAAGATGAGAAAAATTTGCTTTTTCAAATTATGTATCGACTCTATATTAAGGACAACAAAGTCGATAGGGAGCAAGAACCTATCAACCAGGACAAGGACGTCCTCTATTATGCCACGTGGGATTTTAACAGATCTATTGGCTAGCTGAAGAGTAGTTGACGTGGGCTTCAAATCTCCCAAACCGAGTTCTTCATAAACTGAGTAAGGGCGTATATTGACACTAGTCCCCAAATTAAGTAGTGCTCTATCAATTGAATAATTTCCAATGACACACAAAATGGTAGGAGCACCAGGGACCTTGAGCTTAGGGGGAGTGTTGTGCGTCAGAATAAAGCTCACTTGCTCAGTAAGACAAACTTTCTTAGAGATATGTGTTCGATCCTTACACTTTTAGGTACAAATGTCCTTAAAAAACATGGCATAGGATGGGACTTATTTTATAGCATCCAAAAGAGGGAGGTTGACCTTAACTTGCTTAAACACCTCCATAATATTTTTCATAGTTGCTCCCTTCTTTGAAAAAAGAGGAAGGTGAGTTAAGACGAGATGGGAAGGGCACTCTAAATCCTAGAGAGGCTATTGGCGAGGTCGAAAGAGAAGAGGGGGAATGGATAGGTATAGTAGTAGATGTTGAGGATGTATAGGGTATAACAAGTGGGTCAGTGTTGGAGCCATCAAATGGCTCCAGGTCTCTAGGGAATGCAGGTGCTACTGACTTTTTAGGGCGGGTCTCCACTTCTCGTTCATTCTTTAGGGTCAAAACTGCATTCACTTGCTCATGGTGGGTACTCATAGCTTGTTGATTCTCAGCTACATACTAACCCCTAGGATTATTCACCGGCTGACTTAGTAATTTGCCCACCTCTCGACGATTAAGGGCGTCAGCAAGTTGCCCCACTCGGTTCTCTAGTTTAGAAATGGACAGAGAATGTGAGTGCAGAAGCTGAGTGTTCGCCTCTAGTCCTTACAAGGCTTGCAATACTCGCTTCTCAAAAGCTGAGTTTCGAGGAAGGGCAGCAGGGCTGGTTATGGAACATGAGGTGAATAGGCCAGAAGATTATAAATGTTGGGATATGCGGGCCAAGGTAATGGTGCTGGCATGTTACCCTGATTGGGTTGTTGTCGCCAAGGAAAATTGGGATGATTTCTCCATCCCGGGTTATATGTGTTCGAGAATAGGTCATTACCCAATTGAAAATTGGGATGATTTCTCCATCCCGGGTCTCCACTTTCCGTTCATTCTTTAGGGTCAAAACTACATTCACTTGCTTGTGGTGGGTACTCACAACTTATCGATTCTCAGCTACATACTGACCCTAAGGATTACTCACCGGCTGACTTGGTAATTTACGCACCTCTCGGCGATTAAGGGCAACAGCAAGTCACCCCACTTTGTTCTCTAGTTTGGCAATGGACAAAGAGTGTGAGTGCAGAAGCTGAGTATTTGCCTCTAGTCCTTTGCAGGGCTTGCAATACTCGCTCCTCAAAAGTTAAGTTTTGAGGACGCATAGCAGGGGCTGGTTGTGGAACATGAGGTGCATAGGCCGAAGGATTATAAGTGTTGGGATATGCGGGCCTAGGTAATCGTGCTGGCATGTTATCCTCATTGGGTTGCTGCCTCCAAGGAAAATTGGGATGATTTCTCCATCCCGAGTTGTATGTGTTCGAGAATTGCCCAGTTGAAAGAAACCTTATGCTGCATTAACCTGTACTTGCACGAATTCAGGGTATTGGGCAGCGGTAGGGCAATCAGTGAAAAAGTGAGCTGGGCTGGCACATAATGCACATACGTATTAGAAGGCAAGATGTGGGGCAGAAGGTGCAAAATTGAAACCCCCCAAATAGGAGCTGGTCCAACTTTTAGGTCAGTGTCACCACTTGATTGGATAGATTGTGAGGTTAAGTGACCTCGTAAATGCCTCAAGTTTTCTGAGAGGATGAGGCAATAGAACTATCAGTACGAGATGCTAAGGCTTGATGTTGGGAGTTTTCACTCAAACTTTCAAAAAGGCTCTACGCCTCGTTCTCGTTTTTCAACATAAAGGTACCACCACATGAGGCAATAACAAATTGACGGTGTTGAGGTATCAACTCGTCGTAATAACACTAGACTAACTGCCACTTCAGTATCTGGGGATGAGGACAAGTTTTAATGAGATCTTTAAGGCATTCCCAAGTTTCGTATATTACGATAAATAAGAAATTCCAACAGAGTCGAGCGGGTGGAATTAAAAATAGAAATGCATTTATTTGGGATATCTAATCTCTCACCGGTGCTGTAACATTCTATTTAAAAGTTGGCGAGCCATTAATATGTGGAACATCTATAGAAAATAATTTGAGAGTGTAAAAGTCAGTGAACTGATTAAAAGGATCTCGTGGAGTACAAATTTATTATATAGGATCTATCTTCAAATAAGATGTCAAAATAGGACCCTCGACTAATTAAACCTATAAATAATATAGAATTACATGTGATAAAGATACAATATTTAAATTTGAGAGTGAATCAGGTTACATAGTGATAGTTATTTAATTTTTTTTTTGCTACACCTGTTTAACATTGTAGTTAATGATATTTTAGCATTTTCAATTTAAACTTGCCATTTATTGCTACTATTACTATTGTTTCAAGCTTAGTAAGAGTAGAATATTGAAGTTGCGTGGTACACGGGGAGTCGATTTTGTGGTAGAAAGTGTACATATGGAGGTTTTTTTTTTTTTTATTAGAAAAAGGTTTCATCCAGAGATTGATATGATATTCACATTTAAGTCTTCAAATAATAACTTTTTTGTTTATTAATATTATTTGTTTTCATTTTTAATGAACCTTTTCATCCTGTGACAATAGTTTTTTTTTTTAGCCTTTTCAATGCCACTCATGCAAACAAATCAAAAAAAAATTAAAGAAATTGATCCAAAGATAGAGAATTTTAAATAAAAGACAAAAACAAGTCAAAATAAGCTAATAAGCTAAATTTATATTTTTTTGTCGTTAATGAAATTTTATCCATTGGTCAAGATTTTTTAATGTTTGGATTTGTCTCATCAAAACAAATTGAGAAAAATAAAAAATTGTTGAATTTGTTGCACAAAAAACTATGAAGAACGCTATCTCATTGAATTGATAAAAGACCTATTGTATTTATAGTTATATGAGAGTACAGGTTGCTACGAAATAACATTGCATACATTTGAAATTAAATATTATTTGAAAATAAATAATATTATCACAACAGCCTGTAGGAGAGACTTCAAGAATTGAATTTGCAGCTTGTCACATAGATTTTCAAATGATGTGAAAGGTAGTAGTGCCTTAATGAGAATATGGACAATTTCATCTTTGGAGAAATGAATTGATCAACTTGAAGAACATGTCAAGCCACTTTATTACGAACAAAGTTAATGTAGGGAGACGTATTGATTGGAGGAACACAAACTCCGAAATCTACAAGTCTGCTTGAATTAGAGATACTCTTTCCAATGAAAAATACAAAAAACAAGAAAACTCTCAATAAACGTATTATTCAACAACTGATTTGCCCTAAGGTTTACATCCTAATTTGTAATAACCCTAGGACTACTAAAAAGAAAAATAGAATAATAGGGAATAAACCTAATTATAGTAAAGTATAATAGGAAGATTGAATAATTTAAAATTAGGAAACATAATCATCTAGAATAATACCAAAAGAAAAACTAAATAATCTAATATTAGAAAACCTAATCTTCTAACAAAATAATATTAAAAGTATTAGTTTCTTAATGAAATTATTAATTATAAAAGAAAAAAGAAAAAATAATCTTCTATGGATTCGAGATTGCGCCTGCATCATTCTCCCCGTCTTGAAATGAATTTGCTCTCGAATTCTAAGAGTGTGCCATGGAATATCTTTAACATCTGTTCTCCTATAAATTTCAATCTTCAACCATGGAGAAAATGTTTCATACTGCCGATGAGTTAAAAACTTTCCACAGTTGATAGCAACATCCATTCAATCAGTCCATTATGTTAAAATACAATGACTAATAATTAGATTTTTGATAAACCACGAAGAAGATATATTGATGAAATTTGTAGAATCGTATCGATCTTCATAGTAGGAATGATTAGTCTCATCAAAATCTTTAGTCTCTTGGACAGCATCCTCTTCAACGAGATTATTTTTTTGTCTTCCACCACCTCATCTGGATATTCAAGATCTTTCTTTTTCTTGATGTGAGAAATCTCAATCTCCTTATTTGAATACTCGTCGTATATTGATGGTTTACTCCAATCCACAATTGGATCCAGAATAATATTTGAAGTGAAAAACCACTCAACTGCATCATATTTCAAGAGATGTGAGTTCAGTGAATGGTTGCGAGGTAGAACTGTTGGAGGCTAACTGTCAAAATCCATTGATTATAAACATGATTTAAGCCAAACCAAATAGACGGACAAATGCCAAAACTAGCTTCAAATCAAAAAAAATTGATGTCAAACGATCAAAAACAAACCTGGTAAATACTCCCAAAGGTAGATTAAAGTTATATCTTTCGAAATTTGGTGAGATTAATTTCGGTTACTGTAACAATTTTTAGTCTAAAAGTTTTCACGGTTGTAAACTTCAAGTTGAAGCTCTAAATTCAAACCTTCTGTTGTATTCTCGAATGTTAGAATGCGTATGTAGTGTGGGTTACCTTGAATGTGTTCTTCGCAACCCTAGTCGTATATGACGTGTATATATGGCTAGAGTTGTATAACATTATATAAATAGGCTACAGTAGAAATCTGTTGAGCAAATATGACTTGGGCTCCCAATGTAATAATGAAAACCCACCTCAACCTAGAAGTAATTTCATAAAAACATTAATTATAATTCACTCAACTAAAGATTTATAATTGCACTTTTAGCCATATTCTCAAAATTGAATATTCGAGCTCTTGTTATTAAATACTTATTTATTCTCCCCACGTTAAGATTACCGATACCCACCGATGGAATTAAATTATTGAAAATTATATTTAATCAACTTCTTCAAAAAATCTTTAAACCCTTCTGCTTAACTTATTTGACTGCTGGATAATTAAATTCACCTGTAGAATTTGGCTCGATCAAAACTTATAAACTTTTTTAAAGGAATATCATCAATCCCGATCTTTTAGGACGTGGATTCCATCAATAATTAATATTCACTATATAATTAAAATTGTTATTCAACTCGCCGGGATTATAGACCCGTAAAAGATCGCACCATTTAATGAATGAAAAAAATAAATATTAAATATACATAAATAATTAATTATTTCAGGATTAAGAGTATAAGCACTCATAATAACATTGAGGTATGAATTAATTTATATAGTCAGTATAAAATTAATTACCCTAACGTGGTCCTTTTCAATACACACAAAGTATATTCTAGCACAGCGAGTTTGACTAATAGGCGACGCTATTATCTGTTCTACGTAACCAAGACAGGTCTACTAAAACTCTGCATTACAGTCGTACCGATAGTTTGTCTAATTATATCTAAACTGTAAGCCAAAGACTTATATTCTACAAGAACCTTTAATCTGGTATTTTATATACAAATCAAACTCTACACATCGGATTAAATATTATGCAGAATAAAAGATATACATGCACGACATTAAATAAATAATAAAATGCATACGTTGCTCATTAAGATTCTCATAAAAAAATTTATTAATAAATAAAATTAAATACTAAATCCAAAAAAATTATAGTTTTTAGTATTCAACCTTGACAAGAACAATCGCGATCAAGGAAATCATCTATTTGGCTATGACAGCGATTCATTCCTCTATTCGCATCATCCTTTCCTCGGCTCAAGCATCTCATGCAGTAACATCTTGCTCATGCACATCTTTGACAAGAGCACATTGATCATCACGAACTCTCTGTCGTACTATGATTCAAAATCGAGCGCAAGCTTTAATACCAGCTGATGTAGCGAAAACATGTAGAATAGATAAGAACTTGTATTCGTTGATTCAGGATGAATGCTGAAAATAAGAAATAGGGATAAGAACTTAGATTCGTTGATTCAAGAATAAATACTAAATACAATAACCTTCTTCAACCCGTTGATTCACAAGAATACCAGAGTTAAAAGCAAAAAGATAAACTCTTGTTATTATTCAATCAAAAACTCCATTTCCCAAAGGCTTACAACCATTATTTTATAACCAATGATATCCCCTGCTAACTAGGAAACGTAGAAGAAAAAAAAAGGAAATATACTTGGCAAGAAAAATTAGAGAAAATTTGAAAAATACCAAAAATAGAAATATTTGATTTAGCCTAAAATCTGGAAACTAGAATAAAAAATAAGAAAGTAAGACAAAACCTAGCCTAAAATGGATTTGTTAAAAATAAGTAATTAACAAATTAATTAATTCCTAAAACGGTAATTTCGCCAACACTGGATCGCGCTTTTATTATTACTGTTGAGCCTTTCAATGATCAAAGGCCTTCATGAATGATAAGCTGATTATTTTTGCATCATTCACCCCAGGGTGGAGGAAATTCACCCTTAAATTTGCAGGCTTGTCATCAGAAGTATTTCCACGATATGGAACAAGATGCTTAACATTGAACACATCAGATGTGCGAATGTAGCGCAGAAGCTTAAGTCTATATGCATTAGAATTGATCTTCTCAATGATCTCCAAAGGCCCGATCTTCCATGCCGCTAGCTTTTTATACTCTCTAGATGGGAATCTCTCTTTGGAAAGAACATCCCACACAAAATCTCTCACATCAAACTCCACAAGAAGATGCTTGCGGTCCGTTTCAATCTTATACTTGGCAAATGTTTCCAACAATTTCTGCTGAGTGGTATGATGGACATCCTAGAGATTAGTGATGAAATATCGAGCCTTGCCATTGATGCGCTTAAGATCATGCACGGGTGCCAGATCTAATGGAGCCCGCGGTTGGAAGCCATAGTTCACCATGAATGGATTGAGACCAGTCGATTGATTAACATAGCGATTTTATGCGAACTCGGCTTGATATAACTTGTGGTCCCATGCCTTCGAATGAGCTCCCACGAGACATCGTAATAAATTTTTCAAAGAACGATTGACTACTTCTGTCTGTTCGTCAGTCTGGGGATGATAAGCACTACTGAAATCAAGTTTGGTATGAGCCATCTTCCAAAGACATCGCCAAAAGTGGCTAAGGAATCGAGTATCCCTATTTGAAATAATGGATAGTGGTAGCCCACACAATCGATATACCTCACGAGAGTATAGCTGCGCCACATTGATAACACCAGTTGTCTTTTTGCAAGCAATAAAAGATGCCATTTTGAAAAATCGATCTACCACCACGAATATAGAATCATATCCTCATTGAGTACCTAGGAGCCCTAAAATAAAATCCATACTAATACCAGTCCAAGATGGCTAGGCACCGGTAATGGCATGTATAATCTTGCATTAATGGTAGTCCCTTTTGCGACCTGGCACACACGGTAACGTTCAACGAACTTGGCAACTTCTTTCCGCATAGATGGCCAAAAGTAGGAATTCAAAATCAATTGGAACATGTTGTCACAACCCACATGTCCTTCCTCATGCAACTCTTTGATAACTTTCAAACGCAAACTAGAATCTGAGATGCATAATTGATTGCCTTCGAAAAGAAAGCCATCTTGGATAGTAAAATTAGAATGTTTCCTTGCTTCAATCTCACAAAGAATAACAACAAAGCGTGGATCTTTAGTTAGTAAATCCCAAATAGAATCAAACCCAAGTATCTTAGAACTCAAACTGGTGAGCAGAAAGGCTCACCGACTAAGTGCGTCAGCCACCTTGTTCAACACTCCTAACTTATGCTTAATAACAAAAGTAAAATGTTGTAAATTAGCCACCCAATTAGCATGCTGAGAGGACAATTTATCTTGGCTATTGATGTTCTTTAGTGCGTCATGATCTAAAAATAGGATGAACTCACTTTAAGACAGGTATGGATACCAATGCTTCAAGGCTTGAACAATAGCATAAAACTCCACGTCATAGGTGCTATAGTTTCTTTTAGAACCATTCAACTTCTCGCTAAAATATGCAATCGGTCTACCCTTTTGGCTTAGGGTGACACCAATTCCGAGCTTGGATGCATCATAATACAACTCAAATGGCTTTGAGAAATCTAACAAGATGAGCATTGGTGTGGTAGTCAACTTCTGCTTGATCTGCTGGAATGCTTATGTCGTCTCTTTTGTCCAAGTAAACTTCCCTTCTCTCATGCAGTCGGTTATTGGTGTCATGATGCTACTGAAATTGGGAACAAAGCGCCTGTTGAATGATGCTAACCTATGGAAGCTACGCACCTTGTGAATGTTTTTTGGCACTGGCCATTGGCGAACAGCTTCGATCTTAGACTCATCCATTGATATCCCAATCACGAACACAATATACCCTAAAAATAAAACACTATATGTCATGAATGAACACTTTTTAACAGCAGCATATAACTTTTCTCTTTGCAGCAGTGAGAGGACCTGTTGCAGGTGCTGAAGATGCAGTTCAGGGGTAGCACTATATATAAGAATGTCATGAAAACAAACTACCACAAACCTCCCAATAAAAGGCCGAAACAGCTAGTTCATAATGTGCATAAAGGTACTAGCACATTAGATAAGCCGAATGGCATCATTAGCCACTCTAGAGTCCCTCTCATGTCTTGAATGTTGTCTTCCACTCATTTCCTTCCTGAATCCGAATCTAATGGCATCCACTCTTCAGATCAAGTTTGCTGAATACAGTAAATCTACTGAGCTGGTCAAGCAAGTTATCCAATTTGGGAATGGGAAAGTGATACCAAATTGTTTTTTGTTGATGGCTCGACTATCCACACACATACGCCATGTACCATCTTTCTTGGGAGTCAGTAATGCAAGCACCGCACAATGACTAAGACTTTCCCTGATATGACCCTTGGCCATCAATTCCTCCACTTGACGACGTAGCTACTCGTGACGAAATATGTTTTGTGACGATTACTTTCGTCACCAAAAATGACAATAAATCGTCACAAATGGCATTTATTTGGTGAGGAGTCAAGGTTTTTCGTTACAAAATGTCAAAGTTTTAATGAAGAATTAACTTTTCGTCACGATGTACTTTTTGCGACAACCCTTTAGAGACAAAAGTGGAGATGACATATTTTTGTCACGAAATCTATTAGCGATGAAATATATAGATTTAGTGACGAAATTATTTCGTCAATAATGTCTTATTTTGTTGTAGTGGAGAATGTTAAGTAACCGATTTCTCCAAATTGTATAATTGCTAGAATCTAATTTGACAGTGACAAAGGAGTTGAGATTTGATATCAGAAGATTCAAGTTTGATGGCAGTGTAGAAGAATCAACAGAGAAAGGTAAAGCCATTTCATTCAGAATACGTTTGCTCGTGAGAGCTCTATAGCTCTGATACCATGAGCGAAAACAGAAAAATGTAGAGAAAGAGGAACTGAAGGACAGTGAAATGTAAGAAATGAGTTCATTACTTTCATTGAAGTGAGTATGGCACCTATATACAGAGAGAAAGTGGATACATTATGTTACATACAGCTGGCACCAGCTATACTTGTATTTAACCGACATTGTAATTACCATCAGTTGAATTACAGTTGCTTGGGGACTGTTCTTTATCAGTTAAGACCATTCAAACGTTGTAACTAGTACCCCTTTTTTTTTAGTCTATTATCGTACAATCTTTTTTGCACTATATTACCGTGAGATGTGATGTTTTTAAAAAAAAAAATTTAAGTGGGTAAAATAAATCCTGCTCTATCCAAAAAATTTGAATTATTATGTAAAGAGATTTCAACACTATATTAATTGATCGCATATTTTATATGTACCCCACTAATCTCTAACACTGCCAACGAAGTTGTGCAATCACCAACAGCTAAATGGCTGGTGGCATTCCGTGGCTTAGCAGACTGATCTCAAGAACGCAATTTGATGATATAGTTTCAAATACCAGTTTATTAATTAATACATCTTTCTATTTTTAATAATGGATATGTAGAAAGTTCGGAAATCTATGTTTCCAGTTTAATGAGGAATTAAATGAACCTCTTTCTGATTGAGACAACTAACACATAGGATTAATTGCAGTTTCACGCACTTTAAAATGCAAAATCAAAGAGCTTGGAACAGTTATTTAAGATTAGAAATAAAATTTTTAATTATTTTATTTCTCTCTTTTTTTTTTTTTTTTTATCAATAAGCATTATAATTGCATACCAAAATTTTGGAGCCAATAGTAGTGAAACTGCGGTGTGTCGTCTCTAAAGGTATAGTACGCTGTTGTGCATTTTCAGGAAAATTGAACTTAAATATATTTTTATGATCAATTTGAATTTTTTATATTTTAGGATTCGTTGAGTAAATTATTAATGCAAAAAAAAACAAATTAATTGAATATCAACAGATCTAAAAAATGAATGGTATTTTTAATGCTGAAAAAAATATTTAGACAAATATGATCTGATCACGTAAATCCAAAAAAATGAATGGTATTTATAATTTTGAAAAATAATATTTAGACAAATATAATCTGATCACGTAAATCCAAAAAAATGAATGGTATTTATAATTTTGAAAAATAATATTTAGACAAATATGATCTGATCACTTACAAAGATATTGATAATCAATTGTACTTCTTTTTGCATTAAATTAGCGAGCACTACAAGTTGAACAATTTAAATTGGGAAAACAGATTCGGGAGTCACATTCTCAAAAAGGCACAAAACGATTTTGCACTTTGTAGTAAGACGCCACCCTGTGTCAAATCATGCAAGTAATTGTAATCAGTGTTCTATGTGGACTATTTATTTAATAACTTAAATAAAATATCTTATAACACTGCTCTAAAAGCTCAAGTTTAAATTATTCGTATACTATTTTAGTTATTTTTATATGTATCAAGCTAATTTATTTTTTTCACCAATATAGGATGAGATATATCACAATAATATAATTTACATTATTCTTATTTGGGTAGTGGTAATAAAAAAAATAAAAAAAATTTACTTATCAAAAAAAAATTAATCAATGCCTTCACTGCATGGTTCATGCATGGAATACCGTTATCAAACACCAACATATCCCATTCCTTCTTATGTTGATTAAACACTAGCATAGGCATGTTTGGAATAATTGTTTATTTATTTATTTTATTTTATTTATTTTTTTAGTGAGCTTTTTTATTTTTTAGTCGAATTATTATACTTTTTAATTCCTCTCATCGAGACGAGTTAAAAAGGTAATTTTTTGACCAAAATATATGTTAAAATAATGACACAATACGATTTTGTCTTTGTAGTACAACACCACCGTGTGTGAAATCGTGCAAGTAACTTCATAACACAGCTCGAAACGCTTAAGTTTAAATTATTAGTGCTATTTTACTTATTTCTAAATGTATCGAATTAATTTATATTTTTCACCGATTTAGAATGACATATCACAATAATCTGGTATAAATATTATTCAATGCCTTTACTGCATGGTTCATTATAACGATCCAAGTGGAGCACTGACTCAATAACCTGAATAAAGAGTCTAACAACGCGGTCCAAATTCCAAAGCCAAATTATTAGTAGTAGTTCACAAATTCTTTTATATACTATATAAACTTTCTATCTCCCACTAATGTAGAATGTGGTATCATAATATCCTCCACTCAAATACATAACGCACTCGCCGTGTGGCCTAAATTCTTTCCCTAATTAGAATGTAAATAGTAGCTTATTAGCGGACACAAAGCAGCCCATTAACGTGCACAAGATATACAACCTCAAGGCCTCTACCGCTCTTCGAAGTCTCTACTCTTCTATCCATACTGCCACAGAGTCCTAGATGAGAATAGGATTGTCTCTAATACCATTTGTAATGACCTAGATGAACCGGTAATTCAATAACTTGAATAAAGAGTCTAATAATGCAGCCCAAATATCTAAGACCAAGTTATTAGTAGTAACCCACAAGTTTTATTATATACTAAACTTATTTTTTTATCTTCCACCGGTGTAGAATAGGGTGTCACAATATCCTCCACTTAAATACGCGACGCTCTCATCTTGTCACCCATTTTTTTTTCTGGTGGGATGTAAATAGCAATTCATTAGCAAACACAATCCATAAGCATGCACAAAATATACAATTTTGGAGCTTCTACCCCTCTCCAGAGCCTCTACACCTACATCCACATCACCATGGAGCCCTAGATGGGACCCAGCATTGGCTCTGATACTATTTATAACAGTTCAAGTGGACTACTGACCCAATAACCTGAATAAAAAGTCTACTAACGCAGTCCCAAATATTTAAGTCAATATTAGTAGTAGCTCACAAATTTCTTTATACATCATATAAACTTTCTATCTCTCACTTATGTGGAAAGGAGTATCACATTCATGGTATACTGTTATAAAAAACTAACATATCACAATCCTTCTTATATTGATTAGACACCAACATAGGCATGTTTGGGATAATTGTTTATTTATTTATTTAATTTAGTTTATTTTTTTTTTAGTTTATTTTTTTATTTTTTTGTCAAACTATTATATTTTTCGATTTCTTTCATCGAGACAAGCCAAAAAAATAAATTTTTTTGATCAAAATATAAAAAAAATTTAGTAAAGCCAAAAATAAACCAATAAGCCAAATTTAATGTTGCTTATTTTTGTTTTTAGTAAATTTTTTTCACCTTCTCATCAAATTGTTTTACTTTTTGGTGCATCTTATTGAAACGATTCGAAAAAGTAAGATTTTAACCAAAAAAATAAAAAAAATTCAAAAAAGACAAAAATAGGCAACATTTCCCCAATTTAGGCCAAACAAGGCCTAACGTGATGGAGTTTAATATTGTACAACTTAGTCACAGTCAAAATCTAACAGTCCTCTAACCAATAAGTCAATTAATCCTCTTGGTAGCCAACCTAACCTAACCTAACCTAACCCTAACATATACACAGACAGCCCTAACAGTAGGTTAAAGCTGGAGTACGGCTGCGGAAACTACATGCGAGGCCCATGCTAGTACCTTCGCCTGAGTTGGTCACCCAGCTACAGCCTAGCCCTAACAATCAATCCAAACAACTCTTATGTCCGCACTTTTTCTTTTTTCCTTTTTTATTTATTTTTATTTTTAATTCTTTTAAAAAAAAAATAAAAAGAAACAACTAACAATAGTTTTACTACACAGGTTTGATTTGATCATCCCCACTTTAATCTATTTTTTTTTCTTTAATAATTAAATATTTAAATCAATTTATGTGCATCTCAATTAGGCTTAGCTCTAAAATTAATAATTGAACAAACCGTTGTTCAAGAGCTACCACAAAATGGAACCAGTTGAGGTACCCGGCAAGTTCCAATCGATCCCACTCAACTACTCAAGCTGTGATTATTAAATAGAAAAATCAAATCAAACTAAACTTTAATCTCAATTTGTGGTCGAATTTTTATGCCATTGCTCTCTTAATGGTCATATATATTTTTAATTAATTTTAATAAAATTATATTTTTTCTTAATACGATATTACACATCAATTTAGATTCACTCATTCTTTTAATATTTTTATTATTTATGATCTTGTCACTTCCTTCACTACTATGTTAACTTGTTTACATTATATGTATTCAAATCACATTTTTCTTATCAACGGATAAAAATCATTAAACAAGCAAAAAAAATACAAAACTTTGGATACATCGGCATCATTGCAAGAAAAAAGCATCACAACCTGATTGGCACCCTAACCCTACCTAATTAAATGCCAAACAAAGATTAAAAAAAAGGGTAATGCTGGTAAAAAAAATTAACCACCACCAAAACTAACTTCTAAAACCAAATAGCAAAACCTTTTCATTCATAATTTTATTTTTTTAGTTAAATTTTTGCAATTAAATGTTCAACCCCAGTTGTCCAAAAAAAAAATGGCTTTTGATATGCTTCAGAATTAAAGGGCTATCTGGTATGCTATTCATGCAATGTGAATTAACTGTTGAGTGTTGAACGTCTCCCTCTCTCTCTCTCTCTATATCTCTCTCTGTGCTCCCCGCTGTAGATCTTTATCAACCTACGATCGTACTTTCTCAACTGCATCTCGGGATCCCACCTAAAGAGATGAGAGAGAGAGAGAGAGAGAGAGAGAGAGAGAGAGAGATCCAAAGGTCAGAAGAACACTAAAAAAGTTGCATCTATCTGTCAAAAACTGAAATGGGAGAGAGAGGGCAATACACAGCAGAAGCCGCAGCAAAAGTGGACGGCTGTAGAGTACAGACTCCGCTTAAACATGCAAATCCCAATAGAGGAATGTATAAAGCTGCTGCATTGTTTTGTGATTATAGTGAGCCTTGCTAATCAGTACTCACACTACTCACTACTCACTCACATTCGCATTTTTTATTCGGCTAAGGATTACTTGTATTTGAAGACATTTCAATTATAATATTAATTTTAAATAATAAATATTTTTTAAAAATTATTACAGGTAATAATATAGTAGAGAAACTTTAACTATTATGGTGAACTCCTAAAAGTACTAAAAATATGTGCAAAACTAATTGAACGATTGGTGGTGGTGATAGCGACTCCAAAGATAGTTGACAACTAGCGGTGGCGATCGATGTAAGATTTTCACATGGACGGGGTTTAGGAGCATATTAGATCTAGTAACATAAAATAAAACTTGAATTTTTTTATTAAAAAAAATTTAGAATAGGACTAATCTTTATACAAATTTTAAAATTATATTTTTATGAAAGATAAAGAAAAAAATTAAATTCAAAATAAAGAGAAAAAGTTAAATTTAAAATGAAAAGAGAAGAGAAATTAAGTTTTAAAGAGAGAGAGAGAGAGAGAGAGAGATTATATGGAAATCCTTTTAAAATGTAATATAAATTTTAAATTATAAAAAGGGAGAAAATAAAAAATGTATGCTCAACCTTTAGATTGAACCCATTCTAACTTCTAACAATGCCATGTAAGATAAATTCCAAAATCAACCATTCTTATTTGTAATATACATAATAAATTTATTTTGAAAAATTATAGTATCAATCTATTTTACATAAATATTACTTTTTTTATAAAAATTAATACACTTTGTATAAATACAATGTACTTTTTATTTATTTTTATTTCAATAAGCAAACTCACTAGCGTTTGCTATAACACCTCAATCGGCAAGGTTTGAATTCAAAAGGTGTGCATGTGGTTAAGTCTGAGTCAAGCAGGGAAAAGAGTAGATTAGGTGAGCAAGGTTCCAACAGCAGTAGATCTCGATCCAAGTCACGTGCAATAAGGGATGTGGAATGCTTCTATTGCCACAAAACTGGTTATTATATGAGCTAGTGCCAAGAATTGAAGTATCATCTGGAGGAAAAAAAGAAGGGTAAAGCGCTTGTAAAAATTGTCAGTTTTGCTGAAGGTTCGTCAAATGGTGAGGCAGACGGTGAATCACTCTCAGTTTCTTTAGATTTTAACTTTTTATCAAAGTCATGGAAATGTGTCTATTTAGAAAATAATTTGACTCATACAAGTCTTGCAACAGGGTTACAGTTCTAATGGGGAATGATTCAGCATGCTAGGCCATTGGAACGGCTATAGTAAAAATCAAAGTGTTTGATAGAGTTATAAGGACTTTAGAGAATGTCACACATGTTCTAGGGTTAAAGAAGAATTTGATTTCTTTGGGAACATTGAATTCTCTGGGTTATGAGTTCACAGCAAAGGGTGGAGTAATGAAGATCAGTAGGGGTTCTTCAGTTATCATAAAAGGACAGAAAGTGGATGGTCTATACAAATTGGTAAGGAACACGGTGGTAGGTGGAGTTACCACTACCACACAGACAGCACGAGGCACAGACATTTGCGGCTTAGTCAAGATGCCAAGTAGAGTATGAAAGAAAGTCCAAAGCACAATGCAATGGTTAAGATGAAGCTCAGTCAAACTAGTTAATCTAGAAAACAAGGTGATGGTGGTTCGAGTCAACAGCAGCGAGAATAGTCAAGTGGAGGACTTTCATCTTATAAGAAAGCTACAAACAGCACAAGGATAGTTCAGGACAAGTAGCAGTATCAGAGAAGGTGAAGTCTTCATAGAAGACTAAGAAATTGGAGTTTGAAAAACTGTCCAAAAATGATAAGTCTGTTGATTGGAAGAGGGTCCAGTTCAAGTGTGGCTTGGATTTGGTCCAAGTTCATTCAGATTGATTGCGGCGCCCATCTTCCGGGCACGTCAGAACATACATAAATAAAAATATAGGGATATACTAGCCATATATTTATATTTACATACGTTAGTTATTACATTATAAATGAGTTCTGAACCATTCAATATTACATAACTATTACAGTTTTACCAAGAAATTTCAAAAACTACGCTAAGCATGGAAAAAACTGAATATATGAACAAAAGCAAAGATCTTGACTCCTCGAAATGCATCAACGGGATCCATGTTCTCTTGAAACTCATCCTGTTCTTCTCACTCTTCTTCTCACTCTGGGTTGACTTCCTCCAAGAGCTCTTCCTCACCTGTGACACGAATGCCATGAGTCAAGGCTCAGAAGCAAAATACTCTAACCTTCTAACTAATCGCTCAGCACAAAATTCACGACAACATATACCATATAACACCCAGTACAGTTTATAGTCAAGGAGACAGACAAATTTATGATAAGATAGCAAAAAAATCAATAAACATGTGCATATGAGATGCCGTGTATGTAATACAGATGCCCAACCCAATATGCACTCAGATTATAATAGGGATTTCACACCGATAATCACCAGAGTAGACTTGATGGGACTTTGATCACCAAGCATATCCTCACCTCGTTGTGAATAGTAAATGCTTCGCTCGGCTTTATGCCACAGCTATTTTTCTCAATGACATTGGTGTGGGGGCGGGCCAACCAAAATAATTATCCATCCTTATCCAGGACAATCAAAATAATCAAACTAATAATGTGTAATAATCCCACATTAAGAACCAGAATGCTCGTTGGTCGTTAACCTAAAGTCTAAATTATCAAAATCAGAATGCTAGCGACGAGCCCATGGTACCTAATAATCTCCATAAACTATTTCAAACACCGGAGACGCACCCAAGGTATATAAGCCAAAATCATTTCAAACACCGGGGACGCACCTATGGTGTATAAACCAAAATATTTTTAAAAATAGAAACCAGGGATGCTCTAGACTTAGAATCAAGAACGACAATCTCAATATAGCCCATCCCAACAATGGTTTGCACAGATGGATTTCAATATGTCAGAATGCAAGTGACAATGCTCATAATGTGTAGCATCGATCTCAAGTGCAACAATTTATAGTATGGTATCAACTAGCATAGCAAGGTTCGTGGTACAATTCGTAAAGTATAAGGTACAAGTATGTGAAGCACAAGTTACAATTCTCAAGATATAATTCAACATGATAACATGAGTTCTAAATCATCATACATTCACTTAAAAATACTAATCAACTAATTCAAACCAATAATCATACAGAACTCAGGACTCACAACAAGGTACTCACACATACACTTAGCAACTTTTAAGACAAAAAATCAAGTATTAAATTAAAAGGACCGACAAGGTTTTGGGGTATCTAGACTTTGAATCAAGTTATGATTTTTAAACACTATTTAGATAAAAATATTTTCTACAACTCTCATGTTTAACACCATGGCCAAAACCTAAGGCAAAAGAGTAAACAAAATATCCTAAGCAAAAATAGTTTAGTACTTTTCTCAAGATTTTACCAAAAATATGCTTCTATTGGTCTTGATTTTAGGGTATCAGATCAAGTCCAAATGAGCCCATGCTTGAGTATGTTCTAGTGCAACATGTCTTCTACAAGTTTTCTGTTTAGAGCTAAGGGTAGTTGTTTGGAATAAGTTAGGCGTTTTGGCCATTTTAGAAAATAGGTTCTGTCAGCCTCCAAAACTCAGCAGTGCTGATTTTGAACAGAGGGTTTGAAACAGTTTTGAGGTATCATTCCAAGGCTTTACGGTATGATTTTTGGGTAGAACGTACTTCAATATGTTAGATATAATGTTAATATAGACCACCTTTGGAATAGATCACTAACAATAGAGGTTTTGAGCTATATAAAAATATGTAACGGAAGTGTCCCTTGAGGGCTGAAACTCAACAGAGACTTTCAAAAGGATTTTGACCTACCAAAACTCAATATTTTGTTCTCATTTTTGGTGAATAGATATATATATACATGTTATCTACAATTTTTATATTTTAACCAAATTTCTAATCTCACTTTAAACTAGGGTTTCTAAGTCAGTAGTGTTGACTGGTCAAAAAATTACACACTTTGATAAAATTGCCATATCTCGAGTTTTACTTATGCAAATGAGTTAAAACTAACTTTAGATAAAAGATAACACAAAAAGATAAATCTGGACATAAAGAACATGCATAGATCAATTTTCTACATTGAATTATGGCATTCCAAAGTTTAGGGCAAAAACATATATGTTCTCAAAAATCAAGTCTCTTAGGGTCCAAATCTTCTACTTATGTCATGCCAATTTTTTGTTCCATTTTTTTGCATATTTGTATTTTAAACATTAATATCAAGTCTCCAAAATACTGAGAAGTCATCAAACTCGAAGATAACAACATACAATAACATCTCATATCACCCATAAACATAACAGTCCTAAATTTCCAAATATGACGCCTTTTCGGTTTAATTTCAGTTCTCGATTCTTAGAGTGTTCAAAGGGATATGTCGGGGGATATTTTGAGGGATATTAGAGATAAGGTTTAGAGATTTTACTTACTTATTTGAGAGATCAAAGGAGGGTGGAGAATGGATTTGGATTTAGCTTTCAATAATCTCCTTGGTTCCTTCCTTTTTCTACCTTTTTCTTCCTCAAACTCACCTTAACACTCAAGATTAAAGAGTTTCTGGTCTCTCCCCTTCTCTTAGCCGAAACAATCATGTAGAGAAGAGGGTGTTTGGCTTCCTTTATATAGGCAAAGGCTATGGGACAAGAGGGGGACATAAAGTACCAAAAAAAGACTTTTTTCTTCATTTTAATAAATGAGACTTGAGTTGATTTGAATTGATTCAACTTTTGAGAGCTAGAAATTAGACATGGGGAAGATAAATATATTTAGGGGTCAATTGGGGGATAAAAATCTGATCCCCCATCAATCAAGGGTTTTTTTTTTGTTCTCGTGCCCATATTTGTAAGAAAATACATTAAAAGTTAATTTGATGTATTATTTTGGTGTCTTTTTCTAATGAGACCTATTATTTTAGTATTTTTATGACAAATATAGTATTTTTTATCATAATTTTTATAGCAATTGATTAAATAGATATAATCTTTTAAGTCAAATTAAGCTATTTTGGCAATATATGATTTTTTGACTTATTTTGTTGTGTATGAACTTTAATAATGATTTATTTACTTTTTTTAATTTATAACACTATATTATTATGTATATTACTTATTCAACAAGTATTGGATCATTATAATGTTTAATTTAATATCTTTCTCATTATTTTAAACTAAAAAGAAAGTAAAAAGTCACTATTTGGCACTCTTCCCAAGGTGGTTGGCCAATAAGGGGTATTTTTGTTATTTTTTATGTTATTTTATCTTTTTCTACTTAATTGTACTTAAATCCTTAATTTATGGTATCCATGTGTCAAAATATGAATTTTTAAGACTTTTTACTGTATTATGGGCAAAATAGTCATTTTACCCTATTTATGAGAATTTTTTTACTTTTAATTTATTATTTCATGATATTTACTTTATTTAGACTATTAGGAGACTCTCCGGGCATTAAGATTTTGTTGCCTGTATTTTGGACCTTTTAGGGTTTTTGGACCAAATTTAGAATTTTCGATTCGAGTTAGGGTTTTGAACCTCCTCCGTATTCTATGGCCTCGTGGATTATCCATCACTAATACTAGGGTCTGAGCAGGGTCGTTACATTGATAATCAGAAAGGGTGAAGCACCTATACTCGTAAAAGGGGTGCAGGTTGAAATGAGTAATAGTTTTTCAATATGGTTCAGAAATTCGAACCAAGGTGAAAATTGTTGAGTTTTGTGTTTCGAATTTTGGGATATTCCTGTCCGAACCGACGTTCGGCTGCTATTTGTTTTAGAACTGCTTGTTTTGGCACGTTCCTAGTTATGTTGCTAATTTTTTTAATTTCCTTTATTATTAGTGTTTGTGGGAAAGAATAGCTTAAATTGTTACTTTCGTATTAAGAGTTTATTCTCCTACCAGAATTAGAAGCCGTCTACTAATATAAATTAAAGTGTTCATAAGAGTTGTAGAACATATAAGAGAACGTTTAATACAGTGTGAGGCCAGTTTTAGATATCATAAAGTGTATAGAGATAGTGAGAGACACAGTTTGCGGCCACATATACTGTTAGATATGAAGTGAATCTTATAATTTGTGTTTAATGAGTACAGTGGATTAATTCTTTTCTCTCATGGAAGTAGGCAGCCACCTAAACCACATACATCTTTGTGTTCTTGATTGTTCTTGGTTCTTTTGTGTTTGCTTTTGTATATTGAAGACTACATGGGTTTTCATTTGGTTACCCAAAATCTGTTGATATTATTTTGGGGATTTAAGCCAACAAAATCCCAACACCTTTTCCTTTATTTCTTTCTTTTTCATAAAGTGTGTGCATAGGATATCTTATTTAGATCACTACTTCTCTCTGACATACAATTGTGAAAAATGTTAGAGCCATTGTGCAATCCTTTCATTATAAGACGTTCTAAAATTTTAGTTTCAAATGCTAGAGAACCCTTTACAAAGATAGGTTCCAAGCAAATTAGCAGTGATCGAAACATAGATTTGTGGGTGTGTGATGCTGGCGATATTTTAAGAAATTATAATTCTGATAATTTTATTTAAATTTGTATGACATTGGCACTAAAATTCGTAAGTCTGCCTGACATTAGAGTTACTCTCTTTAACACACACAAATAAAGAGAGTTTCTCTAAATTTTTTATTAATTAAAAACCAAAATTGAGTAGATCAAAGGTTTGCATTCTAATTTATAATAACTCTAAGATTACTAAAAATGAAAAAATAAAATAATAGAAAACAAACCTAATTCTTGTAAGAAAAAAAACTAAACAAAATAGGAAGACTGAATATTATCAAATTCAAAAACATAATATTTTAGAGAAATAATACTAAAACTGCTAGTGTCCTAATAAAATTATTATTTATAAAATAAGAATAAAAAATTATCTTCAATGGAAATTTTGCCTGCATAATGTCTTCCTAACTCGAAAAGAATTTGTCCTGAAATTCTAAGAGTGACACATGTAATATTTCTATCCTTTGTTCTCCCATAAATTTTAATCTTAAACGGTGAATAAAACGTTGGATGGCGCTGACGAGTTACAAACTTTCTATATTTAACAGTGACATCCATTTAATCAGTCTAGATTTTCAACCTCTTCTTTTTCCTCAATTTGATGAATTTCAGTATCTTTTTTTGGATACTCATCATCTATTGGAGGTGATTTTCATTCAGTACTAGAAATTTTTGATGAAAATTTTTGAACAAACACTATTCTTTAGATTGCAAAAAAGATTAAAAATTTAACTCACTATGATATGAACGTTGAATCTCAAACTTCTTATGATTCATGATTCGAATGTAGCTAGAAGGAAAAAATGCAAAAAAATAGTCTCGGTGAATTTTCACATGTCACAATTTTAGATTATCCTTGTTGAGACCTTGTAACTTTTGTGTACTGTCACCATGCAATAGCTCTACCATGAAATCTTTAAACCACTTAAAAAATTGATTTCTCCTTGGGAACCTCTTCGAAATCTTCAACTTCATGAATCCAATCTAAGAGTTCAACTGGTGTTAAACCTCCCTAGAACTCAAACAAATTGATATTCAACCTCGTATCCCAACGTCAAAAATCACAGTTGGAACCGTTGTCAAACAACTCATCTTTCTCCGGAGGATATAGGTTTTACTGGATATCGATGAGATTGATTCACAATGTCCATGGCTACAATTAATCCGCTCAGTCAATGCGGTAATTGCCTTCCTATGATTATTTACATGTTTGGTGAATATCTCATAGTGGTGGTAACTCACTAGGAAGCTTCTCTGGGAACACATCAGTGAACTCTGTCAATAAAGATTTAACAATCTTAGGAACATATTCAATAGCCTCGAACCCTTCCTTTCCAATCAACATGAATACCATTTTTTATATCTTCAACTCCCCCTCGAGCTTTGCCCAAGACAATAAATTAGTTTCATCAAGAGCTTGTGCTTTGCAAACATCCTCCTTAGTAAGTAGAAGCATTATCTTCGTGTCACTAAACATAAAACTGTAGGTATTTTCACACCTATATGATTCACTTTTTGATCATATATTGCCAAGGTCATCTGAAAAGAAAATGGCATGCTTCCATAGTTACTCTGTCACACAAAACCTTGTCCTTATACTTCGGACCAACAAAAAAGAAGTTGAGGCCTCGTTTAGTCACTTTTACCACATTACCACACTAGCTTATAAGGATTCAAGTTTTCTCCATCTAAAATCCAACTTTTGGACTATCTCTTGGACACTACATCCTCGCAACTGCTAGAGTCAACAACAAAATGGCACACCTTACCGCCAATAATGGGTGACGATTGAAAGATATTGTTGCATATCCACACATCTTCTTCAGCCTCTCGTGGAGCAAAACGAGCTTGCTGAACTACTAACAATGGCCCTTGGTCTTAGCAACCTGCTCTTTTTTTACATCAGGATCTTCTAGGTTATATTATGAAAGTATGTTCACAATCTGCATTTAGATTTTTCATAGATTCTTTCGTCTCTAAGAAAAGGGCCTTCCTAGATCATTCGTCCTTCTTGTAATTTGCTATGTAATGACTTGGTTCGCCATACTTGAAGCACTTAAACCCATAAGAGAATGCCTTAGTAACTTGCAGTGCTATAATTGATCTTATCGTAGATTGCGCGTTGGCCAAAAATTGATTCACCCACGCACGACTTGAAGGACTCTAGTTTACTCTTACATATCTGCAAATGAACTATTTCTCCAATTGTAGAGCCTTCTACTGAGCATCAAAGAAAAAATACACATCAAAGAAATTTAGTATATCCTGAAACTGTTGCCGCATTCCCCCGATATAATATGATACCAACTGTTCTTCTATCTCTAAAAGGTCATTTCAAGAAACTAGTTTGAAAAACTCTATCGTGTAATCATCAACAGAACATGAACCTTGTTGCAAGTTTTGTAATCTTTGGTACATTAGCTTTGCATAATTGCTAGGAAGAAAAGCGACATGCGAGTGCTTCTTTAGTTTCTCCCAAAACTAATCTTCTCTTTTTCCTGCCTAACTCAGGTAAGTTTAACTTGTTATCACTATGCCACAGCCCTACCTTGAAATCTCATAGCCGATAAAGGAACTCGTTTAGCCTTGAGAACCTCTTTAAAGCCTTGAATTTCTTCGACAACAGTGATCCATTCTAGGAACTCTTCTAGTGTTAGACCTTATTGGAACATCAGCAAGTCGATATTCAATTCAGATTCCCAATGCCTAGAATCACAGTCATTAACCATAACTCTTCTTTTTCTCCCTCTTAGTTGATATTCAACAGAATGGTTAAACCTGTTATCAGTTAACTCATCCTCCTCTTGAGGATGTGAGTTTTCTTGACGGCTGAGAATCTTATTTACAACCTCTCCATGGTTGTAATCCACTTAATTAATACGATAATTGCACCCTAGAGTTGTGTAAATCCCCTTGCTCAGCCATCTCGTGCAAGGTCGCCTCACTCATACACCTCTTTGATAGCAGCACTGCTCCTTCATTCCCTGTTGGAAGCACCTCCTCGCGCCATGGTCAGGTCTCAAATAAAGGTAAGGCTCCCACACCAATTTATGAAGGGAAGCATATTGAGTAGAAGGACACTAACACCAAAATCCACAAAACTGCTCAAATTAGAGATGTTCTATCTAATATCAAATATGAATAAATGAAAACCCTTAACAAATTCTTATTAATCAAAAAAATAAATTGCCCTATGGCTTAAACCACATATTTATGTCCATGAAATCCTCCACATACTAGGAAAAAAACATGAAAAGACAACACTTGCCTACCAAGACAAAAGTAAAATAAAATTAGAAAATTATCAAAATTAAAAATATTTGAATTAAGCTCAAATTTAGAAACTAGAATAAAATATGAGGTTACTAGGAAAAAATCTAGCCTAAAATAGATTTGAGAAGCCTTCGGAATTAACAAATCAAATCTTTCCTAAAATGACAAATTTGATGTTTCCAAAGCCATGAAGAAATTTGGTCGAAATTTTCCATTGGTCATGGCGTAGCAAGGAGTATTGTTTGTTGGGCCATTTTCCATCGAACATGACCTTCTAAAGCTAATCTGCCAACATTGGATCATGCCTCTACTATTATTGTTTAGCCTTTTGGTGGTTATAAGCCCTCATAAATAAAAATCGAGTCAATCTACATCATCCTCTCCTGCTTTGAAAATTTTGATTCACATTAAAATTTTTGTGGTACAAATATGACTCGAAAACTGTAGACGATAGGCATTTCAATTAACTTTTTGAATAATCCGTACAAGACCAATATTTCTTGTTGCTAGCTTGTTATATTCTCCACGTGGATATTAATATTTGGTAAGAACAAAATACACAAAATCACCCACATTAAACTCCACGAATCGTCACTTTTTGTCTGTCATTTGATTGTACTTGATTGCGGAGTCCTACAAATTTTGTTGAGAGTACTTGTGAATTTGTTGCCACTTCTTAGTGAAATCTTCTACCTTACCATGGATCCTCTGCAAATCTAGGATTGGGACAAGGTCAAGCAGGGATCTTGACACAAAATCATAAATAATCTAGAAAGGAAGAAACCCATTACTATAATTGTCTGAATGGTTGAAAATTTTTTTTCTTTACTCAACTTTATATCCCATGTCTTTACATGATCACAGACAAGACTTCAAAAAGAATTTCCTGACGAGCAGTTCACCACCTCCATTTGTTCATCCTTATGCGGATGGTCGTAGCACTAAAATCTAGTTTAATGTTTGCTAATCTCCACAAACAATGCCAAAATTGGTTGAAAAAATGTCTCTCTATTTGACACAATAGAGGAAGGAAGCCCATGCAAATGGTAAACCTCTTTAAAGTACAACTATGCCACTTCACATCATCTATAGTCTTTTTACAAGGTATAAAGTTTGCCATCTTTAAGAACCTATCCACCACAACGCAGATAGAGTCACTCCCTCATTGGGTACGTGGAAACCCTAGCATAAAATCCATGTTGACATTCATCCATGATTGATGTGGGATGGGCAGTGGGTATATAGTTCGGCATTTGTAATTGTTCCTTTGGACACATGATAGGTATTACATTATTCCATAAACTTGTAAATTTCTCACCGCATAAAAGGAGATAAATAAGAAGATGCCACCAACTCATAAGTCTTGTCTCTCCCTACGTGGCTTTTATTGTGCATTTTCTTGATGATCTTCAAGCATAACCTGAACTCAAGAATGCACAACTTCTTTCCTTTGAACAAGAAATCATCTTGGATATGGAATGCCATAAACTGTCATGCCACGGTCTTATCAATACACTAAAAATAATGGATTAGATGCCAATAATTCACAAAACTTATTAAAACTAACTACCTTGTTATGCATGGACCACTGACTAAATGCGTCTGCCACACAATTCAATGCTCTAGATTTATGCTTGATGGTAAAAGCAAATCGTTGAATATTAGTAGCTTACTTGGCATATCGATCAGAAAGTTTATCTTGATTATTTAGATATTTTAATACCTCGTGATCTGAATACAGAATTAACTCACTATGAATAAAATAATGATACCAACGGTTCAAAGACTACACAACTACATATAACTTGAATGATTTTGAGAAATTTGGTAGTATTAGGACATGTACAAAAGTCAATTTTTACTTATTTTTGAACCACAAGGGTTGGATAATTTTCCCTTATAACCCTTCTAATTAGTTTCTTGTAGAGAAAGGGAGAGAAGAGAGAATGGTGGCATCATCACCAACCATGAATAGGAGTGTAACTGTTTTTAACGATAATCTACCTTCAAACATTTACAATGGCTCGTTAAGAAGTCTTTTTAGTAAGTGCAGTAAGGTCATAGATACATACGCCCTATGGAAGAGAAAGATGCCCTCAAATACAAAGCTTGACTTTGTTAGGTTCTAAAGGGAGAGAAAGGGTGGTAGGGCAATTGTCAAGTATAATGATGCATGGCTATTGAATCATCAACTCAATTCATAATGGCTATTTTTGGTCTAAAAAAGCGTATAGACAACAAATGCAGGAGGACTAATGGGGGTAAGACAATGCTCCTAACTATAACCAAGGGTGCAATTAGGGATGACAAATTGTATGCTCAAGTGGTAAAGGACAAAGAGGAAAGAGGAGATGTACAACATCATAGTAACCCCCATTGACCACTACCTTAGAAGTTAACAAAACCTCAATTAAAAGCTACGGAGTAGGCATTGTTAAAGATTAGAGGCTAACTCATTGTAATGAAGAAGCTATGAGAGAGAATTGTGTCTTTGATATCTCCATTATACAGTAGGGGTATAAAAGTGCTACTTCGGTTCTTGTCCAAAGAAGACAAACAAATCTATTGCAGTGATGCAAGATAATGGCTAGAAACTTGGTTCGGTATCGGTATGGTTTATGAGTGGAGCTATCGAGAACTTCGAATGAAACTACTTTTAAAACGAAGGGGTCCTTCTTTATTCTTAGAATGAAACTACTTTTAAAACGATAGTTGGGATGTTTGGGACTGTTATAGCAGTTGATGCCAAAACTATCTAGAGAGAGGAATTAACAAGGGGTAGTATGCTCATTGACACGGATAAAGGGTCTTGCGTAGAACACTTTTCTAAATTAAGCGTGGGAAAGTTCTTACACAACATTAAAGTAGTTGAGATGGGATTCCAGGGACGTTTCTTCGTCAATGATTCAAGCGCAAAGCTTAGAAAGAAGGGTGAGAGTAGCTCAAAGAGAAAGGGTGAGAGTAGCTTTAATGAAAAATAAAATCACCTTCAAAAGGAAAAAGTGGATCTGACTAAAAAATTCCAAGAACTCCATTGAAGGAGACTTCAATAATAAGTCATTAGGCCATTAGGGGATGATTTGGACCTCCTCACCACAATCGGGTAAATAGATCCTTTTGTGTAATATAGTGGGGGTCAACAGCTCTAATAACGAAGGACAAGGCAAGGCAAGTAACATAGAGGTAGCTCCTAAGAAGAAATGAATTGTAACAAAATTGATGAAGGCTAATAAAATTCAAATGGTATTTTTGTAGGATTTGGCTCTTATTAAGGAACCAGGGAAAGGACTATGTTATAGAGTTATTTAAGATTACTGAAAAGCCAAGGTGTCTTCCTTATTTTTATGGAGGTCAAAGTTATGTCTTCGAACGAGAGGGATTTGGGAAAGCCAAGAAAAAAAAATGATATAAAAAAATGATCAAGACAAAGAAAATTCAAATGGTATGAGTAGGTAGCAGCTAATTCTGAGGGAGCCTTTGCGGGGCTTCTGTGTCTATGGAAAAAGAATGTTAATATTCGTGAGAAGGTGGTTCACAAAAATTGTTCCCTATTGTAGGGGACCATGAGAAGGACTATCCTTGCATCTGTGGGAATGTATATGCTCCAAATGATGATACGGATAGGAAGGACGTTTGAAAGGAAACTATAAGCTTTATGTAGAAGTTTCAAGAGTCGTGGTACCTAGGGGTGATTTTGATGAAGTACTAAATGTGACACCAGGTATTTAGATTAAAGATAAAATAAAAAGTAGTTAATAAAAAGATCCAAAATAAGATTCCTAACAAAAATCTTATATTTAATTTTAAAATTTAAGCCCAAAAACTTACATCTATTAAAAATCTAGAAAATCAAAGATCAAGATAAAAATTTATTATATGATTTGAAAATTTTAATGCAAATTCTAACTACACGATAATTTATAAAATAATATTAAAAATTTATCTCGAATTTTTGAAAAACTATACGACAATTCATAAAAATACATTAAAAATTTATACATAAATTTTTAAATTTTTTCGAATTAAAAAATTTACATAAAAAAGTTTACAAGGTATAATTTCTTAAGCACCGTAAACTTGGCAACGCTTTAAACAAATTCTCAGCATGCAGAGGACAGTTGTCCCCACTCACTGCCTATATATACCCAATGTAGTCCATGCCTGGTACGCACAAACAAGACTGAAAGAGAGCTAAGAAGCTTCACAAGAAGCTTCAAGCAGAAGCTGAACAACATCAGGGGAAGGAGAGGAAGGCGCGATGCCACGCCTTTGCCACCCAAAACAGTTGCAACCACCGCAACTGAGCCAATCATCTACCGCCGCTACCCCACCGATGCTGTCGCTACCCTGCCGCCACTTACTCCGGTGAACCCGACACCAGCACTAAGTGCCAATTTGAAAAATCACTAATTAATCCATACGGAAGTCAGGTGAGTTTTATGACAACTGAGTTAGTTCAGTTTTCAATTACCACTTTATAACAATCTTAAGAGGCAACGATATTGATATAGTTCAAAAATGATTACGACATATTGGATATTATAAAGATGAGAATGATAGTTTAAACAGGATCCCAGCTGTTGAGGGACAATAAGAATACCAGTGGTAGGGTGTAATAAAAGCGGCATGTCACAACCAGGTGACTATGGAATAATCTTCTCCAAACTTGTAGGATAGCTCCCCAAATTGCTGGTAAAACTGTTTGATTTAATATCATTATAAAAAGGGAAAGCGGGTAATAACTCATATTAATACACTCGTACTAGCTTTGCAAATGATTTGGTGAACTCGTGTTTTAGGTGATGCTTGAAATGAGCCAACTGGAGTGAATGTTTTCTATTTTCTTTCTTTTTCTTTCTTCTCTTTGTTGTTTTGTATATCCCCTATGTGATGTGTCTATAAACACTAGATGATGTGTGAATATTTTTGATGTATGAACTAGTACGCTCTGGGGAATTTTGACAAGATTTGGGATGACTTTTGTGAAAATTAATAAAAGAAAATCGTTTTATACCAAAATTAAACAGAAGAGTTTTAAAATTAAGAAGCCTCGAGTGGATTTTGACTCACTAGCTGGTCACAGACGCCATTCTATGAAATGGGTCATGACAATAACACATTCTCCATATTGAACCCTTCTCTGTTCTTTCTCACCTTTACCCAAATTATAGCTCTAACTTTGATTAAACCGATCAAATCCTCACTATCAATCACTTCTTTATCAAAGGTAACATTAATCCTAGCTAACCATATCAACTACAAACCAATAAAGAAAACTGCACTCCATATTTCCTTTTGTAGCCTGCTGTATTTGCCCACAAATCACCATGCAAACAACCCTTTAAAGGTCTTAGGATTACCCAACTTACTCCCCACCATTTCATAATACTAGATTGAATTTTGCATGACCCATTGCAACCCATAAAAAGATTATCAAAAGTTTCCACTTAAATATTGTAGAAAACACATCTAACATTTGTCGACTCTAGAAGAATACACCATCCTTATAATCAGTCTTTACTGGGAATTCTACCTATATAAGCTTGCTAGCAAAATAGCTGACATTTAGGTGGACCAGATTGTCACCAAATGGTACTAATAGCCCCCTTCTCCCTTCTCATGTAGCTTTTAAAGGCTTAAACAACATAGAAAATGAGGAATCGTTGTTGTGAGACCCTGACCCTTTTTTTTTTTTTGACATTTTTCGATGCGCGTTTAGTGTTTTCGTTGCAGCATGTTTATATACTTTTTGATGCATGTTCGGGTTTAGATATCCATGTGGGATTGATTCCCGAGGTCGTTGGACGCTATGATGCGAGTTTCAAAAAAGAAGAAGATATTTTTGTGGCCTATAAATATCTGGCGTTAGATATTTTTAAAAAATATTTTCAAAACTTCTCAGCTAAGTTTTCTTCATTTTTTCTCTACCTTCTCTCTAACTTCTCGGGGGTTCAAGGCTTAGTTTTTGACAATCCAACTGCTGATCCTTGTTATTAGCACGGTGGGTTATGCATCCATCTGAACAGAATTTCATTTCGACGAAGCTCAATTTTGTACGTGGTTCAAGACATCGAGTTTTTAACTCACCGAGGTAGGATCCTAGACTCTCATGTCTTATGAGGGTGCTACCTGTAATCGTGTGTGTTTCTATCGATTAAAACTGCATAAAAAATCATTTTATGTTCAAATGAAATTTTAGTTTAAAAACCTATTTTTCATCATTTTTGGTGGATGGAATCGGGTGTCATGTGTTCCTTTCAAGGTTTTGATGTTAGGCTTGGACGTGGGCATGTCTAAGGGTGTTAGATGGGAGTTTGGAGGCGTTGATTCGAGATTTGGAGGGTTGAAATAGTGGTTCGAGAACTGTTTCTGCGTGGGGTCAGTTAACTAGATCTTCGGGTCAGTCGACTGGATCCTTGGTTTGTGGGTCAGTCGACTGAACCTGGAAGGTCGGTCGACTGAATTGCTTCTGTTTGGATTTTTTGTTTTCCAGTGTGTTTTCAGTCGACTGAAGGGCTAGGGTCCAGTAGACTGAGTTCCTGGGCTTGTTGTTTTGTTGTTTGGTGGTTGGGTCCTTGGTTTTCAATTGGTTTTCAATGGTATTCAGTTAATTGATATATGAGATTAGTCGACTGAAATACTGTTGGATTCTTTTTGGGGTTCGGTTGGTCGTGTTGTGGCTTCGGGGGTCGTATCATGGCCTCAGGTGTTTGTTTAGATGCCGTCCTTAGGGTTAACGTGCATGGTTAGATGTGGGTGTGGTGCACAGTTAGGTGCATGGTGTTTATTCTTCGGTGGGTACGAGGCATGTTTGGGTCCGTGGTTCTTTTTGGGAAATGTGTTGGTTTGTGAAACCAGGATTTTATGGGTTTGGTGTTGGCCTTCGGGTTAGGCTTAGTTTTGTGGGTGGTTAGTTATCCAGGTGAGTGGATGTCAGGTTATATGGCGGGTGGCGTCATGATGTGAAATTATACGTGACTTTGTGCATTTACAACTCTAGTTTATTTATATACGGATTGTGTAGATGAATTACATGGCTTTGATGTTGTTATGTGTGACGTGATTATGTGAAACATAATGTTGGTACGTGGAATTATGCATTAAACCCTAATTTAGTTATGCATATGTGTATAGGATGAGATAGATGAACATATGGTTATATAAATGTTAACCCTAGTTAACAAGGCGTTCGTTGGGGCTGAGGTCCTTCGGGGAGGACCCGAGAAGGTGTGTTCTTTGGGATTGTGGTCCTTTGGCGAGAGGCCGAGAAGGTGCGTTCATTGGGGCTGAGATCCTTCGGCGAGAGGCCGAGAAGATGCATCAGACGGGGACTGCGGTCCCTCGGTAAAAGTCCGAGAAGATACATGAATTGCATCGAATGCATATTGGGACGGATAAACCAATTTCAAACTGTTGTTACGACTCGAGTGAGTCGAGACACAAAAATCATTTGCAAGGCTCTTGTGAGTCAAAATGGTTCTTATCCTCGCTTTCCCGTTGCTTGTGAAAATTGTTTTAATGGCTTGAAAGAGAGTTAAAAATTGCATCTCGTTTTTCTAGCATGTTTAGCTTATATCTCATGTTTTGTCTAGTTTCTGCTGAGCTTTGGCTCACGATGTGGGATTTGAAATTTTTTTTAGGTACCGGTCACACAGGTTGATCTAGAGTTATTGGAGAGGCGGAAGATCTGTAGTATTCCTTTTTGTTCTTTTTGTATCATGTATGTTTACATATTTTTTCGGTATTGAAACCGTGTAATGTAAGCCTTTTAGCAGTTATATACAATGCATGTATGTTTTATATTGAGAGTGTATTCTCGGGATAGACGTTATGTTTGGTTGCTTGTGGGTGTTTCAGGTAACCTGGAGTTTGGGACGTGACAGTTGTTCTATTTTATCTAAATTCTGTCATTCTTTGACCCATCCACTGAAAATCTCCAACAAGCCATATAAGTACCTGTCATTGGGAAAGCTCCCATAAAAATAGAGGTCTCCTCAAACAACCTGCCCCACTACTTACCTCAAGAGTCCTTTGGAGAAGCATGATCATTTTTGCGACAATTCTTTCCTTGCAAATTAATCGCTGGAGCAGCCTTAGATGAGAATTCTTAAAAGCTTTACTACCTCGCCACACATCTTCTCAGAATTTGATATGTTTACCATCACCAATTTGAAGAGATAAATTTTCCTTTGTGTTATTTCCAACCAAATTGTCTTCGTTTCTCAAAGCCACGATGTCCGTCCAAAAAATTGAATATTTATCAAGTCTCTCTTCACTTGGAAACCATTCCATTGCATTTCCATCATATTTCTTATTAGTAACTCTTCTCTACAAAGCATTTTTCTCACATTCATACATGTACCACCATTTAGAAAGCAGAGCATCGTCTTTAATTCTAGTAAGAATAATCCCTAATCCCCCATATTGGACACTTGTTGTTACCTTCTCACACCCAACATAGTGGACTTTCCTCTTCCTTTCTTCTCCTTCTCAGAGAAAATTTCACAGAGCCTTTCTAAAAACAATATGATTGTGGTAGGCATTTTGAAGAGCGATAAAAAGTAGATGGGCTGGTTTGACAAGGAAGCCTATAACGAAAGTCACTCTACTAGCTAATGACAATGAAATCCACTTCTAAGATTTCAACTTCCTTCTAAATCTTTCAATAATAGAGTCCCAAGTTTTTATCCTCTTGGGATTTTCTCCTAATGGTAGACCTAAGAACTACAATAGCAACCTCCCAGCCTTACATCTCAAGTTGTTTACCATTCTAGAGTCCTCTTCATCCCACACTCTAACTCCACAAACATAGCTTTTGTGAAAGTTAACCCTTAATCCATATGCTAACTCTAAGCATCTCAACTCCTCTAAGAAGATTCAACTTCATGGCTCTTTGAACCAAGATGTTCAAACCTTCTATGACCAAATCAAATAGAAATGGGGACAGGGAGTCACCCTGCCTTAGGCCCCTTTCCTTCTTGAAGCTATTAGATGATGATCCATTAATCAAAACATACAAGGTACGAGATGATTTGCCCTCTTTGATCCAACCAATCCATTTTTTCGCAAACCCAAAACCTTGCATAATCTGTAGCAGAAAATCCCAGGTGATAGTAATATATGCCTATTAGAAATCAAGCTTTAGAATTAAGCCCTTCTTCTTATGCTTCTTCCAGTAATCAATGATCTCATTGGCCATCAGTACTCTGTCTAGTATTTGTCTACCCTTGATGAATGCATATTAAACCTTATCTACCACTTCTTTCATCACCCTTTTTAACTCTATTAACTAGAGTTATAGAGAGGATTTTATAAGTTGACCCGACTAAACTAATAGGCCTAAGCTCATCCAAAGATTAAGGATCACTTACTTTTAGGATTAATGTGAGGAAGGAAGAATTGATTCCATTGAAAAGTCTCCTATTTGAATGAAACTCCTGTATGAAATTCATCACTTCATCCTTGATCAAACCCCAGAATGTTTTAATAAAAGTGAAATTAAATACATCCAAACTAGGTGCTTTCCTCCCTCATAGTTTGACACTACCACACATACCTCCAATTTAGTGAAAGATTCCTCTAAAAATGACCTCAAAGTAGATTGGAAGATCCTATTAAACTCCCCAAATATGACAAGCCTTACTTTGCACTCTTCTCTAAAAATAGTAAAGAAGTTCTCTGTGACTGCAGCCTCGATGTCTTCACATTACATTAACACCCTCCTTCCAAACTGTAAATGCGTAATGTAGTTTTCCCACTTCTCCCTTTTGCCAATGCATGGGAAAAGACTGTATTCAGATCCTAAAACTTTAACCAACTGAAATCTCTATTTTTTACTCTAAACACTTTCTTCCATAGAGCACTCCTCCCACAGCCTTTTCATTAACATGGGTAACAAAAGTATTTCTTCCTCATATAAGTCTCTAATCTCCGCTTTCTTTTTCAGCCCTTTAATATCAGCTGCTGTCTTTTTTGCTTTATCTTTAACATCTCCAAAACCCTTCAAATTTCAATCATTCATAGCCTTCTTCATATCCCACAATGTTTTGAAGAGGCTGTAACCCTGCCACCTCAGATGGATACTTTGCTGCCATATATTCTTCACTAGAACTCCTAAGGATAGTTAAGTTAGCCACACATCCAAGAAATGAAACGGTCTTGGATCCCAATTAAGGGTATCCTTTTTCAATAACAAAGGATTATAATTCGACAGCAATCTAGGTACACCCCATTGTTTCCATTCAAACTTTGCTATGCAATCTTTATAAATAAGAAATCTATTTTGTCTAGAGAATTTGGTGTTATCTTGTAAGTTAGACCAAGTGAATCTCCTACTGAGCAACAAAAGGTCCTTTAGTTCAGCTTCCACCATAAACTCCATAAAATCTCTCTTTCCTTTTGACACTCTAACACATCTTATTCTTTTCCCTACATTCAGTGTTAGGAATCTCATTTTGGATCTTTTTGTTAACTACTTTTTATTTCATCTTTAATCTAAATACTAGGAGTCACATCCTCCCCACCTTTAAGAAGTTTAGTCCTCCAAACTTGACCCAGGTTAGGTTAAGGTACATCGTACTTTATGTCAATAGTCTCGGATATTTGCACCTCATGTCGACCTCCTTTTCTCACGTAACTTCACCCCTTGAATGGTTGTCCGACCATGCTTTGACAAGTGGAATGACCTTGTTGTGGAGTCTATTTTCTTGACAGTCAATAATACGTATCAATTGCGCTTTGTAACTCTGGTTTTGGCTTATTTCCACAGGTGATCATGTCAGGACATGAGTTGGGTCGGTGACATATGTTCTTAGCATCGACACGTGGAAGACACCATGAATCTGGGTGAACTTGGGTGTTAGAGGCAAACAATAAACTACGGGCCCTAGCTTTTCTAGGATCTCAAAAGGTCTAACGTAATGGGGATTCAGTTTTCCTTTTCGGTCGAAGAGGAGAACACCTTTCATGGGAGATACTTTCAAGAATACCATGTCGCCTTCCTGAAATTGTAGTTCCCTCATCTTGCACCAATGTAACCTTTCTGTCGGTCTTGGGCTATTCTGAGATGATCTCAAACTTAGCGAATCTTATCAATTGATTCTTAGACAAGTTCTGAACTCGTGAGATGGCTTTCATTTGCTTCTTCCCAGCAAACTAGAGTCCTACATTTCTGTTCATAGAGTTCTTCGAATGGCGTCATTCCGATGCTAGCTTGGAAACTGCTGGTGTAAGCGAATTCAATCAGTGTTAAGTGCTCTTTCCAGCTCGCTTGAAAGTTTATGGCATAGGCTCTAAGCATATCTTCCATTGTCTGGATAGTACATTCCTATTGTCCATGTATTTGTGGGTGAAAAGTCATGCTGAGGTGTAAGTTAGTTCTCATAGCCTCTTAAAAGCTCTTCCACAAATGAGAAATGAATCTCGGGTCGCAATTGGAAATGATTGATATCAAAATTACGTTCAGGCATACAACTTCTTCAGTATAAAATTTGTACAGTTGGTCGATCGTATGTGTATTCTTTACCGGTAAGAAGTGCGCCGTCTTCGTGAGTTGTTCAATAATAACCTATACTGAATTGTTGTCTCTAGGGGTCCGAGGTAGTCCTATCACAAAATCCATGGTAATATGCTCCTATTTCCACTCTGGAATCGACAGGGGTTATAGGAGACTAGCAGGCATTTTTCGTTCGACTTTGATTTGCTAGCATTGTAGGAACTTGCTAACATAAGCTCCGACTTCTTTTTTTATTCCCATCCACTAAAATATTTTGCGCAAATCTTGATGCATTTTCATCAGCCAAGGGTATATCGCGAATTTAGACATGTGGCTCTCATCTAATATTTGTTACTTTCACTCCGCTATATTAGGGACACGTAGTCGGTCCCAAAACTTTAATACGCCATTAAAAAGAGAGAAATTTGGGTCTGGAGTTACCTCAATTCGTTTGCATATGATTATTAACTTGAGATCTTCTTCTTGTCAACGTTTTAATTTTTCTAAAAGGGTTTATTGGGTGACAATCACAGCACAAAGAGATTCAGGCTTATCTACATCTTCTAATACATGGAGTTGTTGAGTAAGAAGACCATTCAGGGTACCTGTAGTTTTTCGGCTTAGGGCGTCGACCACAACATTTTCTTTGCTGGGATGGTACAAGATATTAATGCCGTAGTCTTTTATCAACGCCAACCAATGCCTCTGTCTCAAGCTTATCTCTTTATGTGTGAATATATACTTCAGGCTCTTGTGGTTGATGTATACATCACAGGGAACTCCGTATAGGTACTGTCGCCATATTTTGAGTACAAAAACATTTGCGGCCAGTTCAAGATCGCGGGTGGGAAAGTTCCTTTTGTGGGGCTTTAGTTGCCCTGAGGCATAGGCAATAACTCTTCCATGTTGCATGAGTACACATCCCAATCCCTTTCTGAATGCATCGCTATAGATAGCGAATCCTTTAGTGCCTTCTAAAAGCTCTTTTCTTGTTCCTCGTTCCCAGACATAAGGTTCTCCTTTTCGAGTCAATTCTATCAACGATATTGCAATTTTTAAGAAGTCATGCACGAACCGTCGATAATATCCCACTAAACCTAAGAAACTCCTTATTTCTATCATTATCGTCAGGGTTAGCTACTTTATGAATGCCTCAACTTTTTGTGGAACAATTGAGATTTCTCCTCTTCTAACTGCATCCCAGAAACACTACTTTCTTTAACCAGAACTTACACTTTTTTAGTTTTGCATATAACTTATGATCCTTTAAGGTTTATAACACCCTCCGTAAGTATTCTGCATGCTCTCCTTCATTTTTAGAGTAGATTAAGATGTCATCAATAAACACAATTACAAATTCATCCAAAAACTCTTTAAAGACTCAATTCATAAGGTCCATAAGGGCTGCGGGGGAGTTTATTACCCCAAAGGGCATAACCAAAAATTCGTAATGTTCGTATCTTATTCGAAAGGCCGTCTTCTCAATATCTTCCTTCTTCACCTTTAATTGATGGTATCTCGATCGTAAATCAATCTTGGAGAAAATATCTGCCCCTTGCAATTGATTAAATAAATCATCGATCTGAGGTAGGGGTATCTATTTTTTATTGTAACCTTATTCAATTCTCGGTAGTCTATGCATAATCTCATTATCCCATCCTTCTTCCTCTTCACGAATGACGCTGGGGCTCCCTATAGAGATGTGCTAGGTCTCATAAAGCCTTTTTCCAATAACTCTTGTAGTTGGTCCTTTAACTCATTTAATTCAGCAAGGGCCATGCAATATGGGGTTTTAGAAATCGATTGAGTTCCCCACGCAACTTCTATAGAAAATTCTACTTCTCGATCGATTAGCATTCCAAGTAAGTCTTCAGGAAATACTTCAGGGTACTCGCAGACTACATAAATTTTTGACAATTTTGGGTCTCCAGATATGTCCTTGGTCACACAACAAAGGTATCCTGACATCCTTTCCTAAGAAGCTTTTGGATTAGCACTACCGATAAAAGGGGTTTAAGTGAAGAGATTCTCCTTCCTTTGAAATAGAAACTACCTTGAGGGGTAAGAAAGTCGACAAACTTTGAAGCACAGTTGATAATTGCATGATATAAGATAAGCTAATCCATGCCAAGGATGACGTCAAAATAACCCATGTCGATGGGAATCAAATTGGCTAGAAAATAGGCCTTATTGAAAGATAATTCACAATCCTTGTTATCGTCGAGCAAACTACTCCCCTACTTACATATTGGGATATTAACAGCTTGTATCCCAAGGGCTCTAAAATTTTTGTCAGCTTTTTGGAAAAATTAGATGATATGAAAGACTGTGTCGAGTTAGAATCAAACAACACATAAGCAGGTAAAGAATATAGAGAGATGTTACCAGCAACCACTTCTTCAGTGTTTTGAGGGTCCCCCGGGACCAAAGCAAACATCCTTCATTTCCTTTGGCCATTATTGTTTCTTCGTACATCAAGCTCCTTGATTTTGGTTTCCTCACCTTTCACCAGCCGTTAAAAGTTTTAGGCAGCTTCTTCTGATGTGGCCCTCAGCACCGCAATTGAAACATATGCCAGTCATCCTCCAGCAGGTTCCTAGATGGATCTTTTCGTATGTGGGACATATGGGTTTCTGGTCTCCTCCTCTTGATGTTCCCACATCTTGCCTTTTTGGTCCTCTCTTTCCAAAATGTCTCGAGCTTAGGGCTTGACGTTTTTAATTTTCAAAGAATTTCTAACTCTCGTTGCTTTTTTACTCCACTAATAATGCCCGATCGATGACATCTGCATAGCTAGACAATCTCAGGGGTCATATTATCTTTCTAATCTCTGGTTTTAGCCTGCCTCAGACTTTCTTGCCTTCATGTACTCTGTATAGATCATGTGAGGGGCTTACTCAGCCAAGTTGGTAAATTTTGTCTCATGCTCAGAAATAGTTATTCTACCTCTTTGTTTTAGCTGCTAAAATTTTGTGCACTTTGCATTTCTTATGGATTGGGGAAAGTACTTCTCTCTAAAGCAGATTAAAAATTGGTCCCACTCTATTTGCTACTCCCCTTGTTTCTTCATGTTCCACCACCTTTGGCTTTCGCTCTCGAGTTGGTAGGTTTCCACCACCTTTGCCACTAACCACTCATTGGCTTCGATCAAATCTAAACCTCCTCTTTACGTGCGTGGCTTTATTTTAAGAATTACCTTACATTTAGACCTTCAATTAGGTTTTGGGGTATGACTGGGTCTAGAACTTAACCCTGAGGTGCAACTGGTGGTGGTTTGTCGTGATTAGGAAGGGCTAGATTTTTCTGTTGTTGGGCTTGTCCATGCAACTGGGTCATCTCATAGATCATTCGGCACATTTCGTTCTTTTATGTGTTAAATTGCATCATAAAGTGGACTATATTTTCACTACAGATTGTTCTACGTGTGTTCACCATGTTGATAAACCTATACAAAAAAAAACTAGTCTTAATATTGGATTCATAAGTAAAATATTGTTATGTGTATTACTATTATTGTTATTATTATCATTATTGCATTTTTTGTAAGATATTCTTTTGGATTCTCACATATATAAAAGAAGGCTCAAAATAATATGGATAAGAGTAGCTTTTATTTACACAACATCTTTAGTTTAGGGGCACAAAGGCGGCAACTATACAAGATGACCAACAAAAATCGTCATCTAGCTACCCTAAAATCACAAAAATATTCCCAAAAATCCCAACCCAACCCAAACTCAAAACATCAAAAAGGTTCCTCGATCCTCTTAGCCCTTTCTCGGTCTATTGTCCGAGTGTTCTGATAGCATGTCCCAGTTGGACGGCTTGGATTGATCATCTTTTGGCTTAGAATCTAACTCTATAATGATGGGGGTGTGGGCTTGCCCTAACTTGTCAAGATTAACAGGTCATTTGGGCACCAGTATCATCCTAGGGGGACTAAGGATAAGGTTTAGGGGGCCAAGTAGTACCATATCCACGTGCAGCAGCCCTATTCAGTAACATCTGGTAGTGTTCCCTATCATTCATCTTCATTAATGCCTTCTCACACATTAATAACCTAGTTTTGAGATGATGTCTAACTACGGCTTGCTTCATGGTTCTAAGTAAAATAACTTCACATCTTTCACTTTCACAATCTCCTCATATAAAAACTTGTTAGATCCCTCGTCTATGAGGTCTGCATATATTTCTGGGTTTAGGGGAAAAGCTTTAATGGGTTCCCAAAAAGTGGTTGTTGAAGATGGGGTAAGTCGGGAACCTCTAAAAGTGTCGGAGCTATTCATTGAGTCCATGATCTACAATATATGAAGAATATTCTTACTTATGATTTACTCAAGAAGATAGAATCTAAGTAAAATAGGGCATATCAAAACATGCATTTTAAAACATGCATATGCAAGGGTGGTGTGAATGTCCTAAGCTATGGGTTTTTAAGAAAACCTTTACTTTAATACCATTTCTGTCCTAACCCATTTTATAAAATGGCATCCGTGACCGGCCAATTAGTCAAAATTCACCCAGGGCCTCCTATTTTTAAAACTCTTTTGTTTAATTTTGGTATAAAATGACTATTCTTTTATTAATTTTCACAAAATTCATCCCATATCTTTTCAAAATTCCCCAGAGCATACTAGTTCATACATCAGAAATATTCACACATCATCCAATGTTCATAGGTACATCACATGGGGGAGATACCAAACAACAAGGAGAAGAAAGAAAGAGAAAGAAAATAGAAAACATCCACTCCAACCAGCTCATTTCAAGCATCACCTGAAACACGAGTTCAACAGATCATTAGAAAAACTAGTGTGAGTGCATTGCTATCTGAGTTATTATCTATTTTTTATTTTTAGAATGGTATTAAATTAAATGATTTTACCAGCAATCTGGGAAGCTACCTCACAAGTTTGGAGATAATCATTCCATAGTCACCTGGTTGTGACCCGTCTCTCTTATTACACCATACCACTGGTATTCTTATTGTCCCCCAATTGGGACCTCATTTAAACTATCATTCTCATCTTTATGACATCCACAATTTCGTAGTCATTTTTGAACCTTATAGCTATCGAAGCATCTAAAAATCGTTACGAAGCAGTAATTGAAAACTGAACTAACTCAGTTATTATAAGACTCACCTGACTTCCGTAGAGATTAATTAGTGCTTGAATCAGCGCTCAGTGCTGGCATCAGGGTTGCCAGAGCATGTGGCGATGGGGTGGCGTCGACGCCAGTAGGGTAGCAATAGTGGATGGGCGGCTCGGTTGTGGCATCTCGCCTTCCTCTCCTTCCCCTGATGTTGTTTAGCTTTTGCTTGAAGCTTCTAGTTTGAAGCTTAACTCCCTTTGCTGGGATTGTTTGGAGATTGTGTATATATATATATGGGCTACACCTGGTATATATAGGCAGTGGGTGGGGACAACTGTCCTTTGCAGGCTGAGAATTTGTTTCAAGTGTTGCCAAGTGTACGGTGTTTAAGAAATTATACCTCGTAAAATTTTTGATGTAAAATTTTTAATTTGAAAAAATCTAAAAATTTAGGTATAAATTTTTAATGTATTTTTATAAATTATGGTATAGTTAAAATTTTTACTAAAATCTTCTATTTATATAATCTATTTTATTGCGATTTATCAATTTTTAGTTTCAAAAAATTTTCAAAAATTCGAGATATACTTTTAATATTATTTTTTGAATTATTGTGCAATTAGAATTTGTATGAAAATTTTCTAACAATATAATAAATTTTTATCTCAATCTTTGATTATCTAAATTTTTAATAGATATAAGTTTTTGGCTTAAATTTTAAAATTAAATATAAGGTTTTGTTAGGAATCTCATTTTGGATCTTTTTATTTACTACTTTTTATTTTATCTTTAATTTAAATACCAGGTGTCATAGTTATATAACATGACAGGGTCAGGCACCTGGATTCCTAAAGCATAAGTTTCAGCATGGGGTAATGCTACTGTAATCCTACTGTATCCTGCATTTTTTGCGTCTTTTGGCTCATTGTTATGTTTTTTTATTCTTCCTTGTGCCTTGTTGGTGTCACACCCACTAAGACGTTCTTCGGGTGGATTTTGAATCCCTATGGCTATCTCGTTAAAGCCTTAGTGATTGTTGTAAGTTTCATCATTATATTTTAGGGAAGTTTTGGGTTATGTCCTCTTTTTTGTAGTAAAATTAGTTTTAGTCATATTTAACTTTTTCTATTGGGATTAGTCCCGTGTTATTTGTGATTCCCTAAAATACCCACATCTATATGATTATCACGAATTTAAAAATTAGCAATCCTCGCAAAATTCGCCCTACTTTGCGCCCCTCGGCCGCCTTCTTCGGCGAGATTATTGTTTTTTTTTCTACAGGCGCAAGGAAGACGGAGATGAATGCAACAGAGGTCCAAATAATAGAATCCACAACAAAGAACCTCTTAGTGGCGGTACAGGTTTAGGTGGCGACAGAGAGATAGACAATCATGGTGGTGAGAAAAGCACCCAAGTACTGAATAATGATAGGGGGGACTAAATTGTGATGGAGATGGAGAGAGTGAGATGGACCGATAATGTAGGGATTTGGGTGGAGTGTTTGGGAGTTGGGTATTTCAAACACGAAGGTTGGAACACCAACCTTCGAAAACCCACTGCGCAGGTCCAACTGATACATATATCAGTTAAGAATCGACTACATTATTATCAAATTGCAATGCAAAATAGCAACTAATACTTATATTAGTTAATTACATGTCGCAAGATCTTGGAAAAATGTACTGCAAAAAATAATTAATACATGTGTCAGTTATAGGTTGTGCTGCAAGATCATCAAATTGCAATGAAAATTAACAACTAATACATGTATCAGTTACGTACATGTTGCGGGTCTTGAGAAAATGCACTGGAAAGAATAATTGATACATGTATCAGTCATAAGTTATGCTACAGAATCATGAAACTGCAATGCAAATTAAAAATTGATACATGTATCAATTAGATACTCTGCATTCCCTACTTTATCAATGTCCACTCCTACACCTCCGACCACCCTTCGTCGTCGATCCATCTCGCTTGACCCTCTAGTCGCCCACCAAAACCCCTTCATCAGCTGCCCGCACACAAAGAGAACGAAGATAAATGCGACAAAGGTCTCAGTAATCAAGTCCGCAAGGAGAAAGGAGATGAAAGCCACAGAGGTTTGGGTGGCAGTTGAGAGGCATGCTGCAATGGTGGAGCAGGATGAAAATGAAGGCAGCAGTTGGGTGGCGGCAAAGAGGTAGGCAACGATGGTGGAGAAGGACAAAGATGAAGGCAGCAGAGGTTTTGATAGCAATGGAGGGGTAGGAGGTGATGGTGGAGAAGGACGGAGATGAAGGTGGCGGTGGTTTGGGTGGTAGCGGAGGGGCAAGTGGTGATGGTAGAGAAGAACGGAGATGAAAACGGTAAAGGTTTCAAAAAAAATTATGTGGATCTGTTGAACCTAAATCCCACAAATCTGTTTTATGCTAAAAATATAAAGATATGATTTCAAATTCCTATACTCAAGGGGAAGTTATCCATTTATTTAAGAAATTTCCATATATCACGCCACCCATGATGCATACCATATATATACACAACCGAATTAAATAGGGGCATATTAGTCCTGACATTTCATTTAGTTTTTTTTAAAAAAGAATAAATACAACATAAAAAATATTGCAAGACTAAAACTTTTAAAACACCTTGAAATTGGACTAAAACTCAAATAATCATACATTTTAATGAAACTCTATCTTTTTGCTGCTCAAAAAAAAAACTTTTTGTTGATCAACCCAAAGAGGTATAAACTTTTCATGAAATCTATGATAGCATTGACCTTAGACTCATCCACTGAAATTTCGTCCTTGAATACTACATAGCTAAGGAACAACACATTGTTTGTCAAAAAAGAACACTTTTTTTGTAAATGATGCCGATGCAACTCTGATGTGGCATTATATAAATGAGTCATATCCTTTAAATTACTGACAATTCTATTTAATCAACCACTTATAATTTACTCAAGACTTTCATTTAACTTATATGCCATGTCAGATACATAACCCACTTACCGGGTTTGACATAATCAAAACTTATAAATTTTTTTAAGAGGGTATTATCAATCCTTACACTATGATGTGGATTTCATTAATAATTAATATTCATTGTACACATAAAGCCGTTATCCAATTTAGCAAGCTTATTGACCTATAAAAACGCTCACTCTTTTATGAATTAAAATAACAAATATGATATATATGAGCTTAATAATTATTTTGGAAATAAGAGGATAAGTACTTATAATAACCATGAGGTATAAATTATTTTATACAGTCAATAGAAAAATAATTATCGCAAGATGGTCATGTCTAATAAACCAAATGAACTAGCATGGTGAGTTGAAATTATATCATTCCTCATAATCAAGATGGACTATTAAAATACTGTGATACAGCCCTACTGATGGTGTATCCAATTCCATCTAAGACTATGAACAAAAAACTTATATTGTACAAGAATCAATAATCTGATCTTCTATGTGTAAACTGAACTCTACACATCAGATTATCATTATATTGAATAAAAAATACACATGTATAACATTAAATAAATAATGTAATGCAAATGTTGCTCATATAAATTCTCATTAAAATAGAAATAATAAATTTTATTAATAAATAAAATAAATACCCAAATTCATTATACAAAAGTATGGCTTTTAAAATATATTCCTAATAAAGATATCATCGAAATAAACCATGAAAAATTTACTAATAAATGGTCATAGGGTTTAATTCATCACCTGCATGAACGTGCTCAACACATCGGAAATCCAAAAGGCATAACCAACCATTCATACATTCCCTCCTCAAATTTAAAGGTAGTCTTCCATTTCGTTCATCACTAGATCTAATGCGAATCTAGTAGTAGCCACTCTTGAAATCTATACTTGTGAACACATGCTCCAGCCAACTGGTCTAAGGCCTATTTTGACATATTTTTATATATTTTTAGTAGTCAAATTTGAGTTGATATCAATTTTGACTTTTTGATAATTTATAATTAATTAGGAATTTTGGTAGGATTCTGGTTTGTTAATGATTAATTCCTTAACTTAGGTGACCATTATAAATAAGTTATAAAAGCCTTATTGCTGGGGGAGTTCATTATTAAGATAAAAGAATTTAGAAAAATTTCTCATTGTTTGTGTTTGTTATTACGGAAAGTATTTCTAATTCAAACGAACTTGTAGATCTCGAGCTAGTATTACTCTAATTAGTACCCATTCCTGCTTCAGTTGGTATCAGTTTTTGTGCTTGCTTCTAGATCATGGCACGATACAGATTTCATAATAATCATTTATATGTTATTATCAAAAATGTGTATGAGCAAGATGATATTGCACGAGATGCTCAAATGGAGGAAAGAATTATGCGAATGAAGGAGTCAGTCGTTATCTTGCTAAGCAGATGGCTGGCTTGATTGCGGTTGTTCTTATCGCAACCATCTATTAAACCCACGTCTCTTGATAGAAGATATAATTGAGTGGCCTTTTACTTTAGATATGATTCTAGATTATGTTGTTGATTGGAATAAACCACCAGTTTTCAATGAAGAATCATTTTCTTTTAAAAATATTGAAAATAATGTCATGAAAATATTACCAAAAGAAGTCATTTCACTATCAACAAGGTAATGAATGGTCACTATAGACACTCCAATTTGACCAAACCATATCTTAGGCACCCCACAAGAGTTCTCTAATGGTGAAGATATATGGCACCATGCTAAAGAATATATCTGAGCAATTATGAAACCAAAAACTCGACTCAAAACCCAAAAAGACATCCCATTCTTCAATAAACCTCATGGCCTCTATCTTTGAACCTCTCATCTGTTTTGGTGATTCGATCTTACAACAGATCATAAACTTTATTTCTCACAGCCATCATGATTCTTCGATCTCAGAACCAATCATGACCTTTGGATGTTACGACCGTTATGGTGCTTCGATCTCACAAACTGCTGTGACCTTTGGATGTCACGATTGTCATGGTTTATACTTAGTCTTCATGATCGCGAGGATCATTGTTCACATCTGCGTCCTTCTTGTAGAACCTTCTATTTTGGATAGATGGCAGTGTGCCATAGGACGTCGTTATACCTTGAAGGCCTATAAATAGGTGTCATTTTCAATAGATTAACAAAAGGGGAGGTGATATTTTCAAGCGTCGATACTTTGCTGAACCCAATACTCACCCGACATACCTTCCCGGCCCTATATCCATTGTTTGAGATCACACTCATCTCCCCAAGTCAAGTTCAAGATACCGTATGTGCTTAAAGGATTATTGGTGTAAGACCGACTAGTCAATCCTTACTAGCAATACTTAAGGAGACATTTGCGGGTGGGCAATCATTTCATGCAACCATAGGGGCCTTCCCGGCCCTATATCCATTTTTTGAGATCACACTCATCTCCCCAAGTCAAGTTCAAGATACCGTCCATGCTTAAAGGATTATTGGTGTAAGACCGACTAGTCAATCCTTACTCACAATACTTAAGGAGACGTTTGCGGGTGGGCAATCATTTCATGCAACCATAGGGTGTCGTAACACTTCTAAAGCCCCTATTTCTTCTCTTTTGGTTTTCTTTTGTTATTCATTTATTCATTCATGTTAAGCATGTATATTCCTTTTAGGTTATAAAATATAGTGAAACTATAGTAAAATCAAGATACGTGTGATTTTTATGAAAAAAAAGTAGTATGTTGATTGTATTCTGTTAAATTCGTAAATCATGCCTTTAATGTATATGCATATCTATTCTCATACTATGCACTGCAAAAAACCATTCTGTTGATCTTGATCCTCACGATCGTAACTTCTAGTTGCTACAACTGTGACCTATATTTTCCCATTTGCAATAGTTGCGACCTCTGGTTGCAACGGCCAAAATAAAATGTTCTCTATTTGCAATGGCCACGACCTTTGGTCGCCATGGCCGTGATGCTTAGTTTGTATATTATAACGGCCGCAACCACGGGTTGCTACGGCTGAGAGCTTTCTGTTATTCCAATAATGAAAATTATGCTCCAAAAGTCTTTTAGCTTCTGTTTGACTCTATATGCAGCATGTTAAACTAGAAAACTATATAGCATGTCTCTTTTAGGACTTTGCCTTTCCTTTTGATAGGATCTTTAATTCCTTTTGCATATAATATTTTGTTTTTATTCTAACGATAAATGCAGCATATTTAGATACAATAACTACATTGCATGACCTATAGGATTTTTCCCATCTTTCTAGATAGGATTTTGTTTTTCTTGCTTGTTTTTGTATGGACTCTTTTTAACATCTCATTCTGTGTTTGTTTCTTTTGGTAAATTTACAACAATAACCGAATTTTATAAAGTCGACGCCAATCTAACGATTGGGCCAAAGGGGTACCTAACATCTTTTCCTTTCCATACCTTAACATCTGAACTCTTTTTCTCTGATAACAACAAACAATCAGTGGCTTATTTTGATTTTCTTGATTTTTTTTAAAAACCAAGTGACGACTCCATTTTTCTACGTGCTTGGATATCCTACTCATTTTGTTTTTAAAAGGGGAAATTCTCAATATTTTTCTTTTTCTTATAAATAAAAACGGGTATTCAAACACGAACCTTGCACAAAAATAAAAAATAAAAAGGATGACAACCCAAATAAAGTGCACCAGTCACCACTTCAATATTGTAGTTTGGAGAGGACTAGACTAATTTCGGGTATTAGTAATGATATCATTGCAATATTAATTGTGGAGGGTTGACAATTTATTCAAAATCATGATCCTTGGCTTGGGTTAAATAAAATTAATCTAAAATACAAAGCAGATACTGACACAGTGATTTGCCAAATTATTCCAAGTCCTGAAAACTCGAGAATGAGTTTTTTCAAGCTATGGAGAATAATGCATGCGATATTTTAGAAAATTATAAATTTCCTAGTAACTTTATTTATGAAATTTATTTTTTTGTGTTGCCCATTTTAGCAGTACTCAAATTTGTGTTGATCTCAAATTTATCTTTTTGATAATTTTAATTAATTAGGAATTTGGTAGAATTCACTTTCTTAATGGGTTAATTCCTTAACTTAAGATTTTACTATTATAAATAAGTTATAAGAGCTTTAGGACTGAGAGAGTTAATTATTGAGATAAAAAAATTAGAGAATTTTTTCTTTATTGTGTTTGTTATTTGAGAGAATATCTCTAATTCAAACAAGTTTCAAGATTTGAATGATTGTGTTTCTTTAGCCGATGTGCTTTCTTGCATCATGTGTCTTATATTCTTCTAGATTCATACAATTATAATTTTATTTACATGTACTTGAGTTAGAGTGGAGCAATGAATATATCCACTAGTAGTGTTCATTGTTTCAACTTTCAAGCATGATAATGACAAGTGGTGCTTACTCATACAAACCTAGGGTGTTTAGTATTGCTGAAACAAGTTGCTTATATGATATCCCATAAGATTTTAAGATATTATATCACTACTTCTCTCTAATATATAATTCTGAAATATGTTGAAACCATTGTGCAACTCTTCTGTTATTTTGATGTTCTAAAATATAAGTTTCTAAGAATTGTAGAGGCATTTACAAAGATGGCTTCCAATTACGTTGGCGATGATCAAAATAGAAATTTATGATCATTGGGATCATTGTTGGGTATGTATATTATACACTTCGGGATTCATACAATTTGGAATTTATTTGCATGCATTTGAGTTATAGTGGAGTCATGAATCCACGAGGACTTTCCTTTCAATCATTTGACTTATAATTATTTCCTTGGACTTGAATTAATGACTTAAGGCCTATTCTTGAAAGTATAATAGGCAATAACCCAGGCATTCGTACATCGTTGTCATCCTTCATGACTGTAGGAAGTCGATGGTTGGATACACCAAGATCAAGCCCCCCAAAGCGAATGGTCTTCAACTTCGTCCTAGGCCTTATTCTAGTCTAACTTCCTATGTTGTAGCATGTCAAGCTCATCTAAAGCCATTCATATACAGTAACTCCGGTAGCAGCCAACTAAGAAACCTCCCGACCTCTTACATTTATAACACTCACGATAGTATTATTGAAACTTGCTTGAACATGATTAACTCTGTTAGTTCAGGTAACCCAAGAGGGGGGTAAATTGGATTTTAAAATAATAATAGCAATTTAAAAAACCTCTTTCAAAACTTTTAACTTTCTTAAACAGATATAGCAATATATATGACAGTAAGAAAATTAAAGAGGTTAAGGAGAGAGAAATTAAACCAGATACTAAGATTTATAGTGGTTCAGCTTCTTCCAAGCCTACGTCCACTGCTCAAAACTCCCCTTGAGAATATTCACTAAGATCGAATGCTTCACAGGCGCATTCAAAAGCCTTTTATAGTCTCAAAAACATCCTACAAAATAATTCTTATTTTTTCTAATCACTCTTGAGCTCTTCTTCAAAAAGGATCATTCACTCTCTTAAAGGATCAAGGGTGACTCACAATCTATTACAATAAATGAGAGAATCAAAGATTCACTAACTCACTCTCTTTACAAATAATTAGAAATATATTAGCAATAAAGAGAGGATCGGCTAGAAGAGTATTAAAGAGTAGTAAATTCTTTCTCAAGAATTTGAGCTTTTGATTTTGAGCAATAGAACAGTGTTTAGGTCTGTGAAGCTCTAAAAAATAACTCCTTATATAGCCATCTAAAGTAAATGGTCGTTGGTGGGTTGATGGAAGCAATAAATGCTCTAAAATTTTACCTTAAAACCAGCACGAGATTTGAAATTTGTCGCATGTGTCGACTCAAAACAATTTTGTGTCGACACAAAATATCTAGGGTTTGGTTCTTCAAGTGGTTGTGTCGACTCAATTCTTCATTGGTGTCGACCCAATTTCTGCTTTTACCTCACCCACATAGTGGTGTCAACTTATGAATCATTTGGTGTCGACCCAGTGCATTACTTTAGATTTTCAGGTGAGACTTTAGTGTCATCTCAAAATCGTTTGGTGTCGACTCAAAAAGTTACAGTCAGTCTCAGAACTTTTAGAGTTAACTCATCTTCGTTTGGTGTCAACTCAAAAACTTTTAGACTATCTCGGTTGTTTTGGTGTCGACTCAACTTCGTTTGGTGTCAACCCAATACACTTGCTTCCGAAATGAACATTTGTGTCGACTCAACAAGCTTTGGTGTCGAACTTTTTTAACTTGGAATTGGGAAATAACTTGTAGCTCTAGTGTCGACTCATTTTGTTTTTCGAATGGTGTTTTGGTGTCAACTCATGTGAATTTGGTGTCAAACCAAAAACCCAAAGTGTAGAACCTGAAGGATCAGATGGCGTCGACTCAAAATACTTTGGGGTCAACTCAAAATGAATCTCGATCCAATATTGAAGGTGGCGACCCAAAATCATTTGGTGTCGACTCATCTGAGTTCCTAAAATGTCTTAGAAAGAGATGCTAGGATGTTGACTCAATTTCTCAATGGTGTCGATACACTTGAGAGTTTTAAGCTTACTTTGCTTTAAGGTGTCGACTCAAATATTAATTTATGTTGACACAAAACGTTCTTATTCAGAACACTGAGTGTCAACCTATTTGATGCAAAGAGTCAGCATAAATGGCATAAAGTGTCAACTCATTTGTAATGAGGTGTCAACACTTACCTTTTTAGAAATAAATATAATCTTTTTAAATCAATTTAATTATAAGAAAATAAATTATTAAAATTATCAAAATCTAATTAAAAAGCCATTGGTCTAACAAACTCATTTTGGTATTCTGTGTATTCTTATGTGAACCAATATATCCATTTCTACGTGAACTAATTCTCGGTATAGTTTTTTTTCATGTTTTAGCATCTCAAAAATATGAGTTAGAGATATGATATGAATATATCCATTTCTTGTCAAAATAGGTCCCTTTATTTATTTGTATATCGGGTCTTTTGGAGAGTCACTTGTATTACATGTACTTGAGTTGGAGAGGAGTCATGAATCTACTAGTAGTGTTCGTTGTTTCAAATTTCAAAGATGAGAATGGCAAGTGGTGCTTACTCATACAAACCTATGGCGTTTGGTATTGTTGAAACAAGTTGTTTATAGGATGTCCTATAAGATTTTAGGATAACTATTAGATCACTACTTCTCTCTAGTATTTAAGTTGGAGTGGAGTCATGGATCTACTAGGAGTTTTTAAATTTTAAGCATGATAATGACAAGTGGTGCTTATTCTCATACAAACCTATAATGTTTAGTATTGTTGAAACAATTCTTATAAATTATAGCTAAAAAAAATATTGATTTCTTTTGATGAAAATTTCCATTGTCGGTTACTAGTGTAGTTAAGGGGTAAATTCCATTATCATCCTCTCGCGAGCTCCACCGCCAACAACAGTAAGATTGTGGGTAAGTGGAAGGAAGGTATGGTATCTAGCACTTTGACACCCATGCCAGTGGTATGTTTCTAGAGTGGTTTTTCTAAAGAGGGATGTTTAGGACTACCAAATGAATAGAAGTTTCTGTTTGCTATTGAAGAATTAAGGGATATATCAAATCAAAGAACAAAATGAAATGCTAAGAAACGTAGAGAAAGGTCAAAATGAAGCACAAAGGGTCAGAGAAGAAGGATGGAAAGTCTTGATAAACTACCAAACAATATGTACAATGGATCGCTCAAAGGCATCTTTAGTAAGTGTGGCAAGGTGGTGGAATGCTTCAAGACCAGTAAGAGAAGAAGAGATCCAATACAAGGTTTGGTTTCATTAGACTTAAAGGGGAATAACAGGCCAACACTGTGATAGCTACATACAATGGAGCTTGGTTTTTGGAGATCTAATGTAAGGTTTGGTCTTTAAGGCCGCTTTTAGGCCAAGGAATACGTTAGACATACAAGATTTAATATGGGTTACCATTAAAGGGGTATCCCTGATTGCTTAGAATGAAACATCTATTAGGTTAACTAGGGAGGTGTTTGGATCGATTATTGCAATTGATGTAAAAATAGTGAGGAAGAAAGATCTTATACAAGGTACGGTTCTCATAGCCACAGATAAAGAGAGGCTCATTAATTAGATATGTAAATTTGAGATGGGGTAATATGGGTGCTCATCATGCAAGAAGTAAGCTTGAATAATGAGAAAAGTGTGAAGGATACTAGAATGGATGACGAATAGAGCTCAGTGTCTCAACGACACTTTGTTCTAATAGCTTCATCAAAATCCAATACCGGGGATGAATTACAGCATTGGGAACTCGATGACTTAGATGGAACAAAAGCATAGGAAAAATCTACAAATGAGGCACGTAGAAACCAAAAAACATGTCTCTCAACCTATCAGATCTGGGTAGGGGTGTAATAAGATTGGAGGGATGGCTACAAACCGAGGTGGGTCATCTAGTAGACGTAACTCAAAGAATGGGCTCTAGGGTGGAGCATATTGCAAATGAACCAATGAGCTGACCTAAAGAACAAACAAGGTTTTGGTATAAAGAACTTGAGCTTAATTTCAACGGGTGTTATAATATCACACATATCTCATTTAATGGGGATTACAAACCTGGCCCTAATACCGATACTAATGGCAGTTCTAATACATCTTAAAGTTTTTGTGTGGAGGCTGAAAGCAGTAGCAAGGAGGTTATACCAAGTGGAATTCCAGAGGTAGAAGATGAGATTGTTGAATGGGATGAACAAGGAGCTTCAACGCTTTTGACTAGGAAAGCAAAGAAATAGAGGGATTTGCATGGCTATGGGTATAACATTAAGAAAAGGAAAGGAAAAGCATGCAAGAAGAAACAAGCACCAAGAGATCCGCCTTATACTAAGGGATCCTAGAGTTGCATTTCAACATCTGATATTTAAAACATGAATAGGTTGACTGGAGAAGAGGTTGAAAAAGTAATTAATCTAAGCAAGATTAATGGGACTGAGGGAATATAGGCACATTAGTTTAATGGGAGTAAAATTATATCTAAAACTCTTGCAAATAGAATGAAAGGTGTGGTAAACGAAGTTGCAGGAGAGATTTAGACGCCCTTCATCAAAGGCAAACAAATCTTGGATGGTATGTTGATAGCCAATGAAATTATTGATTTGTTGCAAGTCCAAAGAGGAAATAGGTGGTCCTCAAACTTGATTTCTAAAAAGCATATGATAGTGTAAGTTTGGAGTATTTACTACTTATGATGGAAGGTCTTCGTTTTGCAAAAAAATGGTGCAGTTAGATTAGGGAATGCATATCTTTCATCTTTTTGTCAATGATGATAAAGGGGTAATGGGTCAAAAACTAAGGAGTTTGGAATAGAGAGGGGATTAAGACAAAGGGGGTTCTTTATCTCCCTTCCTCTTTGATGTGGCAGCTAAAGGGCTAGATATCTTATGCAAGGAGACATATTAGTTAGAGAAACACTAACAACGAAGCCCACAAGCCTACTTGAATTGGAAACACTCTATAGGGACCCAGTCCCTTGTTAGTTTCTAGTATTAAATGAAAACAAGTATGTTACGTTCGATAGGAACAGTTAAATGTATAGATCATGCGTAAGAATTAAAATTTGAGCATGTATATGTTTGCTAACGATGGTTAAATGTGGGGTAGTACATGAGAACGTTGTTGTGAGGTGTTCGGCTTATGTTTGGTTCAATTTTAGCATTTTTGGTTTGGGATTTCTACCCAATGTGACTGCTCAAGCGGAGGGTAGACAGCTCGAGCAGACAGATGATAGAGAGTTTAGGGAGTGGGGACCGCTCAAGCGGTTGGGGATCCGCTCGAGCAAATTATCGACGAGCAGACTTTAAAGGTCGCATTTTGGCTCTTTTTCTCTCATTCTTTTCATTTCTCTCTCTCTCTCTTTCTCATTAGAATAGAAGTGAGAGCTACAGTTTGGGTTTAGAGGATTATTGAAGCTTTCTTAGCTTTTCTTGATAAGATCTCTCACATCCATCTTGGTTGTTTAACCGTTGGAGGATCGAACTAGACGTTGAAGGCTTCATTCTCTCCTTTTAGTTGAAGATTCTCACGGTTGGTGCTTATTTAGGCATTTTTCTTATAGATATAGCATCCTAAAGGTAGGATTTCTGACTATTCTTGAATGTCTATATGATATGAGTTGTATTTTCAATTTTATCAACATAAAAGCGTGAAAATGGTGTTTTTAAAATCCTAGGTTAGGGTTTGATGTTAATGAAGATTAAATCTAAGATCTATGGACGATTTAACATGATTCTTTCTTTACAATTGTCGTTGGATACGATTGAACTTAAAAAATAGTGGGCTAGGGTTTAGATTTGAGTTAAAACTATGAAAATTGGGGTTTTGGGGTTAAAGGACCCATATGTTGAAATTGATGTGATTAGTGATTAAATTTGGGGTTGTAATAACCTATTGTATATATATTCCATGAGTTTATGTGGCACACGACAATATCAGGTGTTAAAATTTGGGGTTTTAGTGTAAAATTGAAAAAACGCATGTGATGGTTGGGTTCCGAACCGTAGTAGTATGAGTATGGCAAGAGAAACCATTTTGGGTTATACTCGTGCATGTATAATGTGATTTGATAATTTAAATAGACCAATTTTGGGATCCAAGGATCGTTTAAGTTTGGGCATGAGTTGTTCCACGGTAAAAGACCGAAAAACTGCACAGATTAGGTTCTCTGTCTGCTAACTAACAATCGAGAAAGGATGTTAGTCATGGTGGGGTATAGAACATACCATTACTTCACGGGCCTCACATGGCTTGGTTGGTAGTAACGCAGTGTGGGTCTATATGTTCATCCAGTGTCGTTTCCTTTGTTTTAAACCACGAGTTGGTAGAATATGAGAAAATGTTGGTAACGTGTGCCTGTGTGTGTTGTGGAGGATTGTGCCTTTGAGAAAATAAAGTGGGATGATGAACTTTAATTGGATAAAATGGTTAGGTTACGGAATATTGGAAGACTTGGGGTTGATTGGAAAGTGATGGGATTATGGGTTAAAACGGTTGGTATAATTAAAACCTTTGTTTGAAAACTCGATTGTGTTGGGAGATTTGATTTGGGACAAATGGTTCTATTTTGGATAAACTTATGTGATGCATCCCGCATAACCACATTCACATGTCATACATATGTTCATTGTTAATCATTTTCCTACAAGTTTCGACTCATGTAGTTTAACAACATTTTAGGTAATACCAAAAAGAAGGCTTTAGAGTGAGACAAATGTCCGCGTAACCCCTTTTTGGAGTAGTTGATAGAATTGCACCCTCATTCGTATTATCTTTTGAGAAATAGAATTCTAAAAATGTAATTTTTGTTTTGAGTACTTGGATTACTATATTTTGGATTCAAATGTTCAGACTGTAAGACCCTGAGGCCAAATTTTTTTTTAGGTTATGTATGCATGTGAGGACTTTTCGTTCGTTCGATGGGTTGAGAGTTCTACTCTTTAAAAGGTGTATCTCAATATTGAAGTTTGACGTTGGGTTCTTGGGTTGAAAGGTGGTCATTTTATTCTCAAATGTATGTTTTACCTCTTAAGTTTTCCTATTAAAAACCATGTTCAAAGGATGAGAAAAATGGGTGACTTTTCCAACACTTCAAAAAAAAATTAGACTTTTGGGCTGTGAACTCTCAAGTACCCCACCGCTCGAGCTTTGGGGGTATAAACGGACTTTTTGGGTTATTTGCAAAGAAAATTGACTCTTGCATCCTTATGTTTGATGAGAAATTTGAGGATTGGTTTCCCTTATTGAGTATTCCACTAAAATGGGTTCTTATTTTCATAACCTTATCCAGATTTATATTGTCTAAAAATCGGGGCGTTACAACTCTCTATAATAACAAACACAATAAATGAGAAAATTCTCAATAAATCTTATTATTCAACAACTGAGTAGCTGTATAGCTTATTACATCGTACTTATAATGGCTTAATCCTATTCGAATGGAAAAGCCATCAATTAAGTAACACAATTTTGCTAAATCTAAAATTTGGAAGAAATTACCAAAAATGGAAATTTTAACATAAAGCCAAATTTGGATACTAGAAATGTAAAAAAAATGTGCCGAAACAAATGGCACTTAAAAAGGAAATTCCTATAAAAAGTTATTACTAAAACAAAAATTTTCAAATATGGCAAAATCATGAATTTTGAGCCTAAACGATAGAATTTGGCCAAAAAATGGCTTATGTCATGGCAAAGCAATGAGTATTGTTCATTGCATCATTTCCCATCGAACATGGCCTTTCAAGGCTAATCTGCTAATGTCGACGGGTAGCCCCTCTACTCTCACCTTTTAATTGACTAACGATCGTAAGCTTCCATGAAAGAGAAGATCATGAGCTCTGCATCAACATCTTAATCTAAAGAGCTTTAAATATGAACCTGATTAGTGGGGTGTAGTTGGGGAATAGTGAGCCTAGGATCACACACCTCTAGTTTGCATACGACGTGATTTTTTTCTACAGTGACAATCCTGAGGAACTTTTGAATGCCAAACAAGTGCTGCAATGCTTTGAATTGTTCTCGGGACTGAGGGTAAACTTTCATAAGAGTTGTGTGTGTGGAGTAGGTATACAAGTTGAAGAAGAGTCCGGTATAGCTAAGATCTTGAGATTCAAGGTAGGGAAAATTCCTTTTCAATAACTAGGACTTCCACTAGTTTCAAATCTAAGTAAAGTTAGCACAAGGAGCTAGTTGTTAATAATGTTTGGGAAAAAATGAGGGGGTGGAAGAGGAAGTACCTATCAATGGTTGGTAGACTAGCACTCATTATAGTGAACATGCCAATATAATGTCTTTGTTTAAGCTGCCAATAAGAGTGAAATTACAAATAGAGAATGAACCAAGAAATAATTCCTTTGGGGGATGAAGATGGCAACAAAAAAAACCCAATATGTGGCTTGGGAGAAAGTTTCTACAAATCCAAAAATGAGAGGCGTAGGGATAGCTCCTGTAATAACCTAATAATTTGAATAAAAATCCTAACAATGCAATTCAAAATACTTAAGCCTAAGCTATTAATAGTAGCTTACTTGTTTCATTATATACTAGACATATTTTTTATCTCATATCGATATGGGATGGAATATCACAATATCCCCACTCAAAGACGCGATATCCTCGTCGCGTAGTTCAGGTTCTTTCCCTGGTTGGAATATGGTTAGTAGTCCATTAGTAGACACAAAGCATTCCATTGGCATACACAAGGTATATAAATGGAAACCATGATTGGCTCTAATATTGTTTGTAATGACCCAAGTGTACAACCGGCCCAATTGGACCACTAACCCAATAGCTTAAATAAAGAGGCCAATAATGCGGCCCAAAACATTTAAATTCAAGTTATTAGTAATAGCTTACTTATTTTACTATATACCAAATATATTTTCTATCTCTCACCAATGTGAGATGGAATATCACAATTCCTCTAAGAAGCTGAAATGATGCTTTACATGCAAAGTGGTGGTAGAGGTATGGGAGTGAGAAAAAGGCTCAATGGAGAAAGGTAATTAATCAAAAATATGTAAGGAAACAGCATGAATGGTATCCTAGTGTGGGAAGACTTGACAAGATAGGGACAGTGTGGAAAGGTATAATGGTAACTGGAGATGAAACAAGGCAACGAGGAACACTTCACTGCAAGAATTGTGTCTGCAAAATGAGAAATTGCCGGCTTATTAGATTTGTGGAAATACCAGAGAGAAGAGAGAGAGAGAGAGAGAGAGAGAGAGAGAGAGAGAGGGAGAGTAAGAAAACAAAAGAAATCAACAACTAAAAATGTATTCTCTTCACTATTTTTATTGTATACACACATTTCTCATGTGTGTGTGTGTGTATATATATGAAACTAATCTTTTAACTACCTTCTTAACTACTTAACTAACTTTGAGCATCCCTCTTCTTTTATTGCCTCAGCTTTAATAGTTCTCCTTATATCCCCCTTCAAGTTGATGGTAGGCATGGAGTGAACCATGAGCTTGTCCCGAAGATAGCAAAAACGAGCAGTAGGTAAAGGTTTAGTAAAGATATTGCCTATTTAGTCAGTGGAGGAAATGTGTTTAACTTCAAGCTTTTAGGATATAACCTTTTCACGAACAAAATGGTAATCTATTCAATGTGCTTCGAGCAAGTAGGAAAGACTAGATTGTAGGACAAGGAAATTGCCAAAAAATTATCACACCACAAAATTGGAGTGGTATCATTGGATAGGTGTAAATCATTAAGAATCATTTGGACCCAATTAAGCTCGGCTGTAGCAATTGATAGAGACCTATATTTTGTTTCAGCAGAGGTGCAAGCGGCTGTGAGCTACTTTTTGGCAGACCAAGAAATTAAGTTTGATCCTAAAAAGACACACTAACCAGAGGTAGATCTTCTATCTAGAATATTTTTAGCCTAATTAGCATCAGAATACCCACAGAGATCAAAAGCAGAGTTCTAAAACACCAAGCTAAAATCCATAGTTCCTTTGATATATTGCAAAATTCGTTTGAAAACTTTGAAATCAACCATTGTTGGGGATTGCATATGCTGGCATAAATGATTTACTATAAGAGACAAGTCAGGTCATGTAATAGTTATGTATTGTAAGGGCCCAACAATGCTTCTGTATTGAGTAATATAGGGAAATGGTGCGGAACTAGTAGAATCCAAAGGTGGTTTGACAACAATAGGAGTGGGAGATGATTTGCAATCATCTATACCAGCTTTGTGAAAAAGATCTTGAGCATACTTTTGTTGAATCAACATTTACCTGAAGGAACAAGGTTGTACTTCAATACCAAGGAAATATGACATATTACCCAGTTTTTTCATTGAGAACATAGTGTGCATCTTGAAAATTAATGAGGAGATATGTGAAGGATCACTATCAGTAATTAATATATGATCAATATATATTAGAATGACAATAATAGAGTTAGGAAGTTGCTGAACAAATAGAGAGCTATCATTATGACTTGATTTGAATCCTTTAGAAAGAAGAAAATAGGAGAAAGTACTAAACCACACCCTAGGTGCCCGTTTTAAACCGTAGAGAGCTTTGTGGAGCTTGCAAACGTAAGATGGATGACATAAATCAATGAAACCAAGAGGTTGATCTAAATAGACATCCTCTGAGAGTTTTCCATGTAGAAAGGCATTGGAGATGTCAAGTTGTCTAATAGTCCAATTGAAGTGTAGTGCTAAGCATAAAAGAATACGAATTATAGGATGTTTGGAAACTCGACTAAAGGTTTCAAAATTATCAATGCCCTCCTCTTGTAGATAGTCTTTCACCACAAATCGAGCTTTATATCGAGCAATCGACCCATCAGAGTTATGTTTGATCTTGAAATGATATTTTATCCTTGAGGAAGGGGAACCAAAGACCAAGTTCCCTGTTTATGTAATGTGGTAAATTCTTCAACCATAGCATTATGCCAATGTGGAAATTGCAAAGCTTCTTTAACTGATTTAGGTTCAAGATCAGTTCTAGTAGTGGTGGTAAGTGGAACACAAGGAGATACAACAAGATAAGAAGTTGATGACTGAGATGGAGATCAAGTAGTAGTAGAATTTGTAGACAAAGGTAAAAAGGAAGTATAGGATCTTAGTATAAGGGAAGGACTCCCAAAAAATTGATAAAGGTGTTGCAATGTGAGAGAAGTAGATGTAGGCAAGGTTCAGATTTGTATTGAGTGTAAGGGAATGATGATTCATCAAATATAACATGCCGAGACAAGAAAACTTTATTAGAAATTAGATCATAGCAGCGGTATCCTTTGACAAAGGGATGATACCCAAAAAAGATATAAGGATAGGATCTTGGTTGTAATTTGTTGTGAGTATATGGCCTAAGCCAAGGAAAATAACACCCAGAGACCTTAAAAAAGGTGTAATATGGACATTGTTTGTAAAGAAATTCAAATGGATAAACATTATGAATTTAAGACTAATCAAAAAGGTAGCAGTGCATAGGGCATCCATCCAAAATTTAAGTGGAAAAGATGATTGATGAAGAAGAGTAATTGTTATCTCAATTAAATGGTGATGTTTTCTCTCGGCTACTCCATTCTGGGCTGGTGTCTAAGGATAACTAAACTCATGTTTGATACCATGAGTTTTGAAGAAGTTCTTAAACTGATTATTGATATATTCACTACCTCCACTAGTTTCAATATATTAATAGAGGTATTAATTTGGATTTCAATAAAAAAATTTAAATTCTAAGAACTTTATAAAGACCTCACTTTTATAGTGAAGAGGATATAGCCACACAAACCTACTACAGTCATCAAAGAAGAGAACATAGTACTTATATCCAGAAGTAGAAGGCTTAAAAGGCCCCCGTACACCACTATGAACAATAACTGAAGGCTTATTTGTGGTAGTACTCGATAGAGTAAAGGGAAGTTTATGAGATTTAGCTAAACAACAGTGTGTGCATAAATTCGTTAACTTGCTTCCACTGGGCAGAGAAATTTGTGAAGCAATTTTGGCAAATTTCTACTATGAATGATGACCCAATCTTTTGTGCCAAATCTTGTTAGAGATTTGAGCAGTATAGCAGGCTATCTTTTGAGCTTTATGTTGGAATCTGTGAATTCATTGGCCATTGAATTTTAGAATTCAATAGCAGAATTCAATTGCAATTGAATTGGCCATTCAATTGGCAA
>JAOTRH010328432.1:4699-37226 GCA_034768845.1 Heliamphora exappendiculata
GACTCCCACTACATCCGTCCAAACGGAGTTTGCCATCTTTATAAATAAGAGGCCTCCCACATCATTACCTCTAATTCTTCAACCTTCCCTTCTCTCCTTCCAAACCTTCTGCCTTCTTCCTCTTCCTTTCCATCGACTATGACCTCCTACCCTCGTTGACCTGCCAAGCGAGGCCGTAGCTCTAGCTACTCCTCCTCCTTCATTCCCTTCAACACTTGGCCCACCCACGAGCTCCACTACTTTACCACCTTCCCAGTCGGTGAAAGCTTCTTGAGGTTTAACGAGTATTCCTCCCAAGGCATATAGCTGATGAACTCCGATTGCCTCAACGACCTTTTTGACCCCTTTCCACTGCATTTCCTCACATCGTCTGCCTCTTCTATCAGAACCTCTATCGGGTTGGCGATAAAAACCGCTATCGCAGCACCAGCTACATCGTCTCCACCGTCGACAATGTCGAGTTCACTTTTGGAGCCTATCACATCGCCACAGTCCTCGGCATCTTTGGCACCGACGATGAAGAAGCCACTAACCGCCTACCCGCCATCCCTGACTCTATCACCATCACTGACATGGCCTTGGCTGACACCAACAACCGCGTTTCCCATAGGGTCACATTCACCCATCACGATGATCTCACGAAACCTCTATGGTTCCCTAACATCGTCCTGTGAAAGAATGTCTTCCCCGTGGACCATAAAGACGAGTGCCACCGCGCCTTCCTCTAGGTCCTCTATGCCCTCCAAACCAGTGCTTTCCTCTTCATTCCCCGCCCCATGCTCGACGAGATGATGAAGTTTATCACCTCCCCCTGCACCCGCCTTCTACCCTATGCCAACCTCATCCTCCCCCTCATTCAGGTCGCAACCACCTCTCATCATGTCCTCTACATTCTATCCCCGACCGAACTCCCTAACCTGATGTCTAACGTCTATCATCATGCAATGTGGTTGAAGAGCCGACTTACTTTGAGTTGTCGGTCCAATCCTGAACATTTGCCGGTTTAAGAGCCAGGCGACCCGAGAGATCCAAAACCTGTGTCCGGGGGCTTGGTGCTTGCTTCCTCCTCCACCCTGCCCACATCATCCACTTGGTTATTGACCAAAGGCGCCTACAAGGCCTTGAATGATCAGTTGGACTAATTTGAGGTTGGCCATGCAGCACTGAAGGCTGGCTAGGTTCGGAGTGATGACCAGCTCCGCCTGTTCTTAAGCCATTTTGGCCTGGCTCCTCCGCGCGGATCCCCACACACCCCTCCCCCTTTATGCTTTTCTTTCTTTTGTTTTTTCTCTCTTTAGATTTTTCTTCTTGTTCCCCATTTAGTCTCACAGTTAGTAGGCCCTTCGGGCATTTTTTCTATTTTTTTTTATTTTTCTCTATGTAATTGTCACACGTGATCTCTAATAAAAGTGTGATTTCTTTTACTTTTCATGTTCCATATTTTCTCTACATTCTGTTGTGTGGATGTTTGTGTTCTTATTTCAGGTTTCATATTTAGAGATTGCTCAGTTACACTGTATTTTTCTTTCCCTCTTGCTTATCTTTTCGCCTTGCAGACAGTGTGATATTCAAGGTTGGGGTGTTATCATGTAATTTGTCACATGGTCATATAAAAAAATATAATAATAATAATAATAATAATAATAATAATAATAATAATAATAATTTTTGAGAAGTTTAAAAATCTAAACCGTACATTTAACACCCCGAATTAAAAAAGAATACAGTATTTTTGGCCTACCACTGTTCTTGTAGAAAATAAATCGTGGAATTGTACACTGACACATTCTTGCACTGCACGCTTTGCTATTGAAATTGGTTTTATGCTAATGAATAATTGTAGTAAGAATGACTTGAAAAAAATAAGATGGAGACTTTACCTAGTGAGCTGTCGAAACTTTAATTCTTTTTGTGAGAGTTATTGCTACATTTACTCATATTTAAATTATTCAACATGTAATCGTCGTTGTGTAACCTCGTTATTCATCTTTTTGGCCAAAAGTTTAGAATTTTTAATGTGAGTTGAATTTGAAATTTTCTAAAAATAAGGATTATGCAAAAGATTACTTTAAGTCGTATTCCTATATTTGAGCATGTTCGTATTTTTTATATTCAATTGACCTTACTTCTCTTTTCGAGCCTTTCACATTTAAGCTTTTTTTCTTGTTTTCCCTGATACCTAAAAATGTCTTGTGAACAGGAAATTGCTATGTTGACAGTAAAAAGTTAAAAATCAAAGAAGGTGCAAAAGTGCAGAAGAGTTGAATGAAAATATTCTGAAGAAACAATTGAGTGTTCAAAAGTCCATTGAATGGGTGAAGAAAAAAATAAATAAATAAATAAAAACAAAAAAAAAGAAAAAGAAAAAGAAAAAATATTGAGCTTTGGGAAAAGATGAGTGTGAGAGCAAAATTAAGAATATGGGATGTGAGTAATGCCTATATGATGACCTATTCCATAACATTATAACATTTACTCTATCCCAGACACACATTATCCTTACCTAAAGTTATAACAAAAAATAAAGACCTATTTGACCCTAGGTGAGACATAATCTGATGAATGAAAATAATTGATTGAAAAGGGACATATAAGACATGCATAAGTTTTTCTTAATACTTAGTATTCTAACCACGAGATTATGAGCCATTTTTGAATTCTACGATCTTTTCGAGTCTCAAAGTATGCTTGCACAATTTTTGATTTGTCTATACATTACTCCAGCCACGTGCTATATGAGTGCACATAAATAATCATGTTTTTCGAGTGATTTATTGTTAGTGAAAACTGAGGATGATTGAAGTCGAACATAGTATTGATAGAACTTTGTACTTCAAGTATCCTCAGGCGCAGCACTAATCAAAATGACCGAGTTAACACATACACGCTAGGTTTAATATTGTGGTGAAAATTTTGTGAAAATAGCAGTTAACCGAGATGATGTATGAATTCAATGTCGGAGGTAGTAATTTTACAATTTGTTGTTTTAATCTTCTCAAAACGTTTGTGGGGTAATGGAACAGTGTTTATTTACTTTGCTCGAGAACTAGCGAAGTGTAAGTTGGGGGTTTAATTGGTACATAAAAGTACCAATCCTATTCCGCAAAGAACACTATGTTAAGTCTCGAAAATGTGTTTAATAAATTGTTTTGTAGTGTTTTTGTTAACAGCAACATGGGAGGTGGCATATAGGACAAAAGGATGTAAAATGGGACCAAAAAAGATAATAGGGGCACAAAGGGAATTTCAAGGCAAATTCGTCCAAACAAACCAAATTCGCACTCAGACAAAAGTCGTCTAGTGAAAAAATCATCTGGACAAAACAACCGAGTGTCCGGACAAAACAGCACCAGAAAGAAAATCGTCTGGACGAAATTGAGCTGCATCCGAACGAGAATGTTACTGGACCAAACGTGTCCGAACAGAATAAGTTGCTTTCGAATGGAATCTGGCAGTAGAGTTCAGCTACAACGCTGCAACCTAAAGTTGTAGAACGCTATTATAAATAGGTGGCCTAGGCGTCTCATCCATTCATTCTAAAATCTAGAAGGCAAGCGGTCGAGGGTTGTAAGGCAGCCATTCTGTTAGGCTCAGGAAGTGACGAGACGACGAAGATGGAGGCTCGGGGCTCAAATCTTCTTCATCTTTTCATGGTTTCAAGCCATAACATGACCGGCTAGACTTCTTCTTTTCCTAAGGGATGATGAATCACTAGTTTGGTATTTTTAGGAGTAGTTCAAACTCTTTGGTTCGTTTTTATTTCGGATTCAATTCATTGTGTGATTTTGAGACATTGACATCGGATCAACGAGATTTTTTATTTAAATATTTTATTTTTATTTTTATTTTCTGTGATTATAAAGACAAGATCATATAACTATTATCTTTGCTTTTCGAGATTTGAATGTGAGATAGTTTATACTTCAATAGGACGGGTCGTACTTCGGACGATTTGTGCCAAAATCCTAAATAAAGTATGCTAGGTTTGAAGTCGAGTTTATCCTTTTGAAAATCCTTATCGGTCTTATAGTCGTGATAGGATTGAGTTGAACCGTTTAAAAATTAACTAGAGTTTAAATGAAACTAGAACTACTGGCTAGGGAGCATTCTAATCCTTAGGTATCTCTCCTCAACTCTAATTCTTATTTCAGATTCACTAGTTATTTAGTTTAATTAAAATTAGAATACAGATCAAACTCCTTTTCTAAAAGAAAATTAGTAATCAAATATTTTAATAAATAAATCATAACTGCATTAAATCCCTGAGGACAACATCCGGACTTTAGCCACAATTTTACAGGTTTGTCATTAAAATAAAAATTTAAATAAATATTTTTAGTACGGTACGACACGAATCGGTAGCCCCCTAGATGACACCTTGGGAAAGTCCCTTGGTGTATTTTTTTTTCAGAGAAATCCCTTGGCAGACACCTTAGGGAAGTCCCACGGTGTATTTGTTTTCGAGATAAGTTCTCAGTGGAGAAGGATGTGAACAGTTGGTTAATTTAGTGTAGAATTTTTGTCGATCATACACTAGAGTTTTACGTGAGATTTGAAGGCTTAAAGTAGTGGAATCCACGCCCTTGCCCCTTATATGACACTGTTGGATAATTAATTCGACTATGAGATCATCATTGTGATTGAAGGAAATTGTATTCGGTCGGTAAACTTGGTCTCTGCTGGTTGATTAGGGCTAAGATGGTTCTCCCAATCAGTTGAATGTAGAATAACCTAGTTTAATCAACCTAATAAAAAATGAAATGTCACCATTACGAATGTTATCATGCATATCCTATTATTGGTGCTCGGTGGTTTGTTTAGTATATTATTCTATAATACTTTCATATATTTTTTATTTCTTTGGGCTCCGTAACTTATAACGTTTTATGAAAGATTTAGATGAGCCACTCAAGACCGCTACCTTCTTGAAAGGCAGTTCCATGGAACCTTGGCTCACGTGAGCCAACTTATGATTACCATTTTTTGTACCTTTGTAGCCAAAACCCCTTTTGTTTTTTTGGCTTTCAACTTTTTCGTTTCAGGATGTAATCTTTATACATTATTATACTTTTATCTTTGGATGGATAGTTTGTTTATGTTTTTCTACATCTAAGTATCTGTTGCTCTAGATGTTACTCAAAATTCATGACGTCACAAACATGTTGACGTGACGTTCCCTATCACATCGAATAACTTCTCCTACTCACGACTTGCGTTACGTGTATGTTCTTCGATTTTAGTACATCATAAATTTAATTTTAGACCCTTATAGGACAATGTTTATATAGTATTAAAATTTATTTTGACTTGTTGGATAAGTGGAAGGTAAAAAAATTAATCCACTTAGGTTCCATTTATCTTGATTAAATTTTTAAGGACAATAATATTTTTTGATTTTTTTTTTAATAAAAGTAATCTTTTTATATTTTGTTGTTTGGTTGATACTTGAAAAGTATTTTTGAAAAAATAATAAAATTTATAACCAAAATTTTATTATTTTGGTTATAATAATAAAATAATAAAAAATAATAAAATTTATAGGAACTGAATCGCACCACAACTACCACCACCATCCACACCACCATTCTTGACTATCACCACAATCACCATGTTTCACTACCACTACAGTCAATGCCACCACCATTGTTCTTGCTCTCCCCTTCTCCCATTAACATCACGAACATTGTTGTTGTTGCAACTACCATCATTTTTATTATTGTCGCTACCACCATCACTGCCAACACCACCCTTGAAATCACTAAAAGAAACAAAAATATAGTGACAAAAATTTTTGTGAGGAAATAAAGTTGTCACTAAAAGTGTTTTGTGACAAAAATTAGAGTTGTCACTATAAAATTTATGTTATGATTTTCTGTGGCAATTTTTTGTTTGTCACCTAAATTTCATCAAGAAATGTGTGGCGGTAAAATAGCTTGGGTGCCAAATATGTTTTAGTGATAACAAAAAAGTTGGGATAGAAAATGGTTATTAATGGCGATATTTTTTTAATTATTACTAAATGTCATTAAACAATATTTTATGATAATGTAAATTGTCTCAAAATGTATCACTGTGTTTTGTGATAATTTTTTATTTGTCACGTAAATTTCATTGCTTAATGTGTGGATAAAAAACTAAGGTGGTAACTAGTGACGATATTTTTGACTTATCATTAAATCTCATTAAAATAATATTTGTCACAATAAAAATTGTTATCACAAAATGTATCACTACATTATTGCGACCTTTTTAAAAAAAATTGTCACATAAATTTCGTCGCTAAATGTGTGGAGGGAAATTAATTTGGTGCCAATTTTATTTAGTAACAATAATTTTAGCGATAATGAAAAAATTATAACTAAAAAATGGTTATCACTAACAATATTTTCAACTTGTTACTAAATCTCATTAGATCAACTTTTGTGGCAATGATTTTTTTAAGATTACTCGAGTTATTTTTGGAATTAATGCTCTATTTAGAAAAATTCTTTTTTGTAAAATATATTTGTTAGAAAAAAATTTCATAAAAAATATTTTCCTGTAATTAATTGTGACTTCAGAAATAATGATTATGGTAGTATTAATTTAGGCTACGACTCTAGAAATGATGATTCTGGTAATGGTGGCAGTGCTAAAGTGGGTTGTAGTGGTGGTGATGACAACGATAATAGGGGAAAGAGTCGGTGCCAGTGTTTATTGTGGCGATGGTGGCAATGACGAGAATACTGAGATCTGACGATGGTGGCAGCAAGAGTAGGAGGTGGTTGCAGTGGCAGTGGTGGTGGTGCGCATATTGGCAGTAGGGTGGTAGTGACTACACAACAGTGAAGTGGTGGCAACGGTGGTGGTGACGGTGGTAGCAACAACGACGGTTTTGGTGGTGACAACGAATGTAGTGGCAGTGGGGTGGTGGTGGTGGTCTGGTTGAATTGGTGCATGATGGTGGTGGTGGTGGTTGTGGCAGGGGCAATAGTGGGGTGGTGGCGGTGGTGGGAGCAGTGGCGGTAATAGTGGTTTTGATGGTGGTGGTGCCTATAGTGATAGGATGGTGGCGACGACGATGGTATTGGTAATGAGAAAGGGTGATAGGGTGATGATTGTAGGGGGAGCAATGGAAGTGGTTTGGTGATAATAGAGGTTTTGATGGTGGTGGTGACTGCAGTGGTGGAATGGTGGTTGTGACAATTGTGGTGGCGGAATGGTGGTGATGGTGAGTGATCGATCTAAATATGTATACTTGAATTTATTATATTTCCTTATCATATTTTATAATTTAAAAACTACTTAGATTAAGTTTAATAGAGATATTAAGGGATAGATGAGTTGGTAATGGAATATATATGAGCAAGTGAAGGTCTCAATTCAACTCTTCTTAACATATTCTAATTATGTTGTGTGTGAGATTGTGAGACCCGGTCCTTTTCCTTTTATGATATATTTATGCCCAACGTGTTTCGTTTCACAACATGTACACCATTGATGAATGATTTATGCTTTAAACGTCGTAGAATCACATGTACATATGTGTTTTATGTTTTCTCGAGTTTCGTTTTAAGTGTTTTTCTGTTGGCACAAGGGTCTAGTCGACTGATGTGGGTGAATTAGTCGACTGACCAGGCTACTGAATGTTTTGAAGCTTTCCTGTCGACTGATGGGGTGTTTCCAGTTGACTGATGCCCCCCAGTGGCTTTTAAGTCGACTAACCTGGGAGGTCCAGTCGGTTGACCTATGTCGGTGGTGACTTTTTGGCTTTTCTAGAAGCTTTCCAGTCGACTGAACTGGTGGGTTCAGTCGACTGACCCCTTGAGCGAGGTTGAGGCTATAAATATCTAACTTGAGTTAGATATTTTGAAAAACTTTTCTTCAAGGCTAAGTTTCGTTTCCTCTGCCTTCTCTCTAGATTTTTAAGAGCCTGGGGCTTTATTTTCGACGATCTGTCTGTGGATCTCTGCTATCCAAGCTGTGGGCTCCGCTTTCATCCGGGCATAATCTCGTTTCGACAAAGTTTATTTTTGCACGTGGATTGAGGCGTCGAGTTTCTAACTCTTTGTGGTAGGATTCTAGACTACGTTGCGGTTTAAGGGTGTTTTATGCAATTTTATAGCTTTTCACTGGTTAAAAACCCCTTAAACATCATATTTCATGTTTAAACCTCATTGTATGGATAAAAGCATATTTTGAGCTTTTTATACGATTTATTTCATGATATGAACTTGTGGTTAGCTATTTTCCAAAAGGTGGTTTGAAAAATGGTGGTTTTGAAAACTCTTCGACAAACTGAAATTTTAGAGGTTTGGAGCTAGCCTTTGGGGTTGAGTCTTAGATTTTGTGACATTTTGATCAAAAACGGGAAAAACCATTTTGAAAATGTTTGATGAAATTAATGGTCTCCATGTTGATGGATGACATGGGAGTAGGGCCACTGGATCTCTTTTATACATGTTGATGTATAACTGTTTTAAATGATTTCATAGTTGAGCTGCGTGATGTTTTCGTTAAATAATTCTATACATGTACCGTGGCAGTGTGTGTGGATTTGAGCTTACATTGCTCTTCGGTGGAAGTCCAAAAATGTGTGCAGCATAGGTGCCTGCATACATTAGAGATAATCCCCGTAAATGAGGCGGTGGGTGCTTAGTACCCTCGGGTGTTGTACCCATAAACTAAGTGATCGTTGTTGTGACTCCGTATAAAACTTGTCATTATCCTGCTGGCCTTAAATAGTTTAGGACAAGGGGTAATGGACAAGAGTCTATAGTTGTTGCCTTTGTCTGTGTAGATGGCAGGGTCGGTACATAGGATTTATTTACAATATAGCTCAGCTGTGTGTTCTGAGAAGGAAAATCACATTTTGTTACCTTGTTATTCGTAGCTAATAAACGTTTTGTGTATTGTTGAAAGATGGGAATTTTATGTGGAAAACTTCGGGATTTTCTGACGTAAAACCTTTTTGAGACTCAGGTGGTTGAGTCAAATTCATGTTATGAGATTGCATATCCTGTATTATGGCATCATGGTATGTTTCTATTGGGCTTCGGCTCACGTAGTGGGATTTTGTTAAAATCTTTTTCAGGTGATGATGCTGATGATCATGGGGAATTGATCTAGTGCTACCTGTGGTGGCGGAAGACGATTTCTTAGTTTTTCCTTTTTGATAAAATCATGTAAATATGTTTATGTCGCATATCTCTGAAGGCAAGTGTTGTACTCCTTGAGGCGATTTGCATTATGCATGTGTGGAACTATATTGAGAGATAAACCGTGAGTACATGTTTTTATTTCAAATGTCCTACTATTTTGGTGGATGGTTTTTTGTATAAAACTTACCTCTTATATTAAATGGTCTTGATGGGTTTTTTACGTGACCCTAAATTTTGGGGCGTGACAACTTGGTATTAGAACTCTGGGTTTGAATACCTAAGAGCCATAGGAAGAGGGTACATCACCTTGTGAGGATGTCTGTGTGTGCTTGGTTGCATGTGTCTAAGCATTTTGAAAAAACAAAATGAACATGATAGCCTGTCGAGCATGATAGTTGTTATATACGTGAGTATGGAGGTTGGACCTTAGAATTGATTAGTCTTGCCTTTGGGCGTTTGGATTAACAAAATTGGAAGCTAAGTCAGAAATGTATTTGGCTGACGTATCTTCTAGCAAGAAATCTACGTAGGTTAACTAGATTGACGCGTCTGTCTTGTCGGTTCTCCTCGGTATGTGATATGTGTTTGCATAATCTTAAGTAGCTATGTGCTCGCATTCTTATGTGTGTTATGTCTTTTATATTAAGAATAACATGTTATAGGAAAGCTTATCCTGTTGTGTGCTATTATATAGAGTTATGTCTACACGAGGTCGTGGTCGAGGTTGTGGCCGTGGTTCTGGCCGAAGGGGCGTTCTAGTCCCAGATGTTGGGGATGGTAATGCACCCCAAGGACCTGTTGATGGGATCGATTGTTGCATGAGATGGTAGGCTCCATCCGGTAACTGGCTGAGGTTGCTAAGGGTAGGGAGAGTGTACCCGAGCCGAGCACCATGGTCGCGATGCGCGAATTTTGATGTCTAGACCAACCTACCTTTTTTGGGGATCCCAACCCCACAGTAGCCACTGAATGGTTAGAGCTGGTGACTAGAATCTTGGACATACTTCAAATAGAGGAGGATGATGTGAGGGTTACATTCGCTGCTTTCCAGCTGAGGGGCAGTGCTCATGCTTGGTGGAAGTTCTCCAGGACTGCAGTCGGAGGCACCTGGGAGGCTTTCGCCAAAGTATTTCTAGAGAAGTATTTTCCAGAGACAGTAAGGGACCGCTACTTGGAGGACTTCCTCTTCCTTACACAAAGGACTATGTCAGTGGTCCAATATGAGGCAGAGTTTACTAGTCTATCTTGATTTGCACAGGAGATAGCAACAATAGAGGAGTTTCGGGTAAAGAGGTTTAAGAGAGAATTGAGGCCTGCTATCAGAGATAAAGTGGCGACATTTAGGATGCACGTCTTTATAGATTTGGTGGAGATGGTCATCACTGTGGAAGATATACTGAACGAGACTCGCAAGATCAAAGAAAGCACGAGCCAGCAGAGCAGAGGAGATACACAGATGCATGGGTGAAAGGACAAGCGCTGAAGGACGTCTGGACTAAATTCTTATTTGGTCGGGTCATATCAGCCACAGTTCACTACACCCACACCTTCTTTACCTTCTGTAGCCTTGACAGGAAGGGCAAAGTAGAGAGAGCTTATATGTTTTAGATGCGGATGCCAAGACATCGTGCAGCAGAGTACTGGAGTCCAGCACCTGTCCAGTCACAGCCGCAAGGAAGAGAGCCTTTTGTATGTTTTGGGTGTGGTCAAACGAGGTACATTTGTAGGAAATGCCCCCAGGGAAAGACTATTCAGAGCACAACAGGGACACTGGTTGTTCCACCACGTCAGAGACGATAGACTTCCCAGCAGCCTAGGGCTCAGTCATCTAGGTTCGCAAAGGGAGGTGCCTCAGCATAGTCTATGTGGCAGTCAATAGCCCAGGGCCACAGTGGACATACCAGAGCATCCTAAGCCCGAGCTTATGCTCTTGTTGATCCTAGTGCTTCCAGATCACCAATGGTACCTGATGTTATAGCTTCTCCTTTCATGATTTGAGGTACTCTCTTAGTATTTAGATCATAGGCCAGTGTTCTCATCAACACCAGAGCATCGCACTCTTTTATTGCTACTGCTTTTGCATTTACATTAGGGTTAGAGACTGACTTATTGGATAATATCTTGAGTGTAGAAACCCTAGTCATTGGGATGGTGGTATTGAGTCGGGTGTACAAATCTTGTGAGTTGGGGGTCGCTGGTCGTCGTTTGGAGTTTGACTTTACCACTCTAAACATGACCACGTTTGATGTCATTCTAGGGATGGACTGGTTGACCACCTATCGTACCTTCATTGATTGTGACCGACGGAGGGTATCCATTTGCATGTCGGAGGGTGATTGCTTTTATTTCATGGGCAATCGGTATGAGAGTTTGCTGTCTATGCCCGACATTATTTGGAGTTGAGGGAAACTAGGTTTCCTCTTTTCAGCTCTCAGGTTGGACGAGACGGTTGGGGTTTGAAGGGAGTTACCCCTTTTGGTTTGTGACTATCTAGTTTTCTTTTCAGACGATCTGTTTGAATTACCACCGAACTAGGAGGTGGAGTTTTTCATTGAGTTTCCCATTTCGATGTCATCTTGACGTTTTACACCAGCTGAGTTGAGAGAACTCAAGGTACAGCTTGGAGAGTTGATTGATAAGGGATTCATACGTCCGAGTACATCACCTTGCGGAGCTCTAGCTCTGTTTACGAAGAAGAAGGATGGGTCCTTGAGGTTATGCATAGACTATCGAAAGATGAATCAGGTGACGGTGAAGAACATGTTTCATATGCCAAGGATAGATGACTTGTTTGATCAGCTGAAAGGGTTGACTTGCATTTCGAAGATTGACTTGAGATCTGGATACCATCAATTGAGGATTAGGGACAAGGATATAGAGAAGACCGCCTTTTGGACTCGCTATGGCCATTATGAGTTTCTACTTATGTCGTTCGATTTGACGAATACCCCGGCGATTTTTATGGGTTTGATGAATCGTATTTTTCATCAATACCTAGACACCTTTGTGGTTGTGTTTGTGGATGATATCCTGGTTTATTCACCCACGAGGAGCACCCGCGTATCGCCCTACAATTTCTGAGAAAGCATCACTTGTATGTAAAATTCGAGAAGTGTGAGTTTTTGATGTCAGAGGTGAGATTTCTGGGGCACGTGGTGTCGAAGGATGGAGTGTCTATGGATTCCTCGAAGACCGATGCCGTGATGGATTGGGAGCGACTAAAGAATGTCTATGAGATCTGCATCTTTCTAGGTTTGGCAGGTTATTAACAACAGTTTGTGAAAGATTTTGCTAGCCTTACAGCGCCGATGACGCGTCTGACGCGAAAAGGAGTTATGTTTGTGTGGAGTGAGTCCTGTGAGTCAGTATTCCCAGAGTTGAAGATGAGATTAACCAGAGCGCCAATTTTGATTATTCCTGAACAGGGTTTGGGCTATACAGTGTACTGTGACACGTCTCTTGATAGCCTAAGTTGTGTTCTGATGCAGGGAGGAAAAGTGATAGCTTATGGATCTCGACAGTTGAAGACCCACGAGAAGAATTATCCGACACAAAATCTAGAGTTGGCAGTCGTGGTCTTTGCCTTAAAGACATGCGACATTATCTTTATGGTGAGCATTTTGAAGTTTTCTCCGATCACAAGAGTTTAAAATACTTATTTTCATAGAAAAACTTAAACTTACGCCAGCGACGGTGGATGGAGTTATTGGAGGATTACGACTTTGACTTGTAGTATCACTCGGGAAAAGCCAATGTTGTGACCGACGCCCTCAGTAGGAGATCTCATAGCTCTTTAGCTTTTTTGGCTATACAAGAATGGGACATGTTTGGAGATGTCGGCGAGTTTGATTTGTATCTCGGGGAGACAAGAAGGGATGCGACTTTATTCTTAGTAGCTTCATAGCCTGCACTAATTGCACGTGTACTAGAGGCCCAGCAGACAGATTAGGAGGCCCAGATGATGTAGGGTCGTATTGCTAGTGGGAAGGATACGACGGGATGGGTTGTGAACCCAGATCAGAGTCTGAGGGTGATAGGGAGATTATTTGTGCTAGAGTCGTGTCGTGCCAAGGTATTACATGATTTCCATCATTCACATCTTGCAGTGCACCCCAGTGGCATGAAGATGTATCATGACCTACGCCGTCAGTTCTGGTGGACGGGTATGAAGAGAGATGTGGTTTGGTTTGTTTCTCGGTGCCTTACTTGTCAGCAGGTCAAGGTAGAGTAACAGAGACCGACATGACTGTTGCAGCTTTTGTCGATATTCGAATGGAAGTGGGAGAATATCACGATGGATTTTGTAATAGGATTTCCTAGATCACCCAAAGCGCAGATACTATTTGGGTTGTAGTTAACAGACTGACAAAATCTTCACACTTTCTTCCCATTCGTGTGAAAGACTCGATAGACAAATTGAGTAGGTTGTATATCTGAGAGATAGTCTGACTACACGGGGTGCTAGTAACCATTGTATCCGATCGAGATCCACGCTTTACATCGCACTTTTAGTAGAGTCTTCAAACGGCTTTGGGGACGAGCTTGACGTTCATTACTGCTTTTCACCCCCAGACGGATGGTCAGTCTAAGAGGATCATATAGATTTTAAAGGACATGCTGAGAGCCTGTATACTTAACTTTCGGGGTTCTTGGAAGGATCATCTACCATTAGCCGAGTTTGCATACAACAACAGTTATCAGTCCAGCATCGGGATGGCACCATATGTGGCTTTGTATGGTAGACCATGTAAATCACTAGTATGTTGGATAGATGTGGAGGAGACCGCAGTTTTAGGACCCGACTTAGTACGGGAGACAACAGAGAAGGATGCTATGATTCGCCAATGCCTGGCAACTGCTCAGAGTCACCAAAAGAGTTATGCTGATCAAAGGATGAGACCTTTGGCATTTACAGTAGGGGACCATGTGTTTCTAAAGGTCTCACCACACAGAGGGTTGATGAGGTTTGGTCGTAGCATGAAGCTATCACCACGTTTCGTTGGACCATTTGAAATCCTTGACAGGATTGGAGAGGTAGCATACCGATTGGCCTTACCACCTCAGTTAGCATATGTGCACAACGTATTTCATATTTTTATGCTACGAAAGTATGAGCCTGACCCATCACACGTATTCGATTGGGCTGAGTTACAAATCGATGAGGATGTTACATATGAGGAATGCCTAGTAAAGATTTTGAATACGAAGGAGCAAGTGCTACGGGGGAGAACTATCACATATGTCAAGGTCCTTTAGCTTCATCACGGGGTTGAAGAAGAAACTTGGGAGCTTGAGTTTGGGGTTCATGCTAGGTATCCAGAGTTGTTTACCTTGTAGCCTTGTAGTGAATTTCTGGGGCAAAATTCCTTAAGGGGGGAGAGTTGTGAGACCTGGTCCTTTTCCTTTTATGATATATTTATGCGCAACGTGTTTCGTTGCACAACATGTACACCATCGATGAAAGATTTATGCTTTAAATGTCATAGAATCGCATGTACGTATGTGTTTTATGTTTTCTTGAGTTTCGTTTAAGTGCTTTTCTATTGGCACAGGGGTCCAGTCGACAGATGTGAGTGAATCAGTCGACTGACCTGGATACTTGAATGTTTTGAAGCTTGGCAGAAGCTTTTCAGTCAACTGATGGGGTGTTTCCAATCGATTGATGCCCCCAGTAGCTTTTCAATTGACTGACTTGGGAGGTCCAGTCGACTGACCTATGTCGGTGGTAACTTTTTGGCTTTTCCAGAAGCTTTCCAGTCGACTGAACTTGTGGGTTTAGTCGACTGACCCCCTGGGCGAGGCTGAGGTTATAAATATCTAACTTGAGTTAGATATTTTGAAAAACTTTTCTTCAAGGCTAAGTTTCATTTCCTCTGCTTTCTCTCTAGATTTTTGAGAGTCTGTGGCTTTGTTTTCAGCAATTTATCTATGGATCCCTGCTATCCACACTGTGGACTCCGCTTTCATTCGGAAAAAATCTCGTTTCGACAAAGTTTATTTTTGCACGTGGATTGAGGCGTTGAGTTTCTGACTCTTTGTGGTAGGATTCTAGACTACGTTGTGGTTTGCGGGTGTTTTATATAATATCATACCTTTTCATCGATTGAAAACTCCTTAAACGTCATATTTTATGTTTAAACCTCGTTGTATGGATAAAAGCATGTTTTGAGCTTTTTATACGATTTATTTCATGATATGAACTTGTGGTTATCTGTTTTTCAAAAGGTGGTTTGAAAAATGGTGGTGATGCTGATGATCATGGGGAAATAATCTAGTGCTACCTGTGGTGGCAAAAGACTATTTCTTAGTTTTCCCTTTTTGATAAAATCATGTATATATATGTTTATGTCGCCTATCTCTGAAGGCAAGTGTTGGACGCCTTAAGGCAATTTGCATTATGCATGTGTGGAACTATATTGAGAGATAAACCTTGAGTACTCATTTTTATTTCAAATGTTGTACTATTTTGATGGATGATTTTCTGTATAAAACTTACCTCTTATATTAAATGGTGTTGCTGGGTTTTTTGCATGACCTTGAATTTTGGAACGTGACAGAAATAGTGGTGTACATGGATGTAATGACTTCGTTTGGCAACAATAAAATTCTTCTCAAAATTCCTAAATATTTTGACAACAAAATATTGTCATAATTTGTCTAAAAATTTAGTGACATTTATCGTCACAAAAGTTTGGAGTGGCATTTTTTTGGCACGACAGATTAACACGACTTGAACTCTACATGAAGTTAGAGAGTTAGGGTCGACTATTTTTCGACATGAAATTAAAAATGACACGAATCGATGACACATTTAATAAACAGGTTGGGTTAGTATTAAACCTGTAAAACCTAAAAATGACCTATGTAACCCGTTTTTTATTTAAAAAATTTCATCAACTATTTAGACTTTAGAGATCTTCACGCATAGATTCATGTTATTTTTCGGCTGAACTATTTAAAGGCTTTTTGCAAATTGTTTGGGGTTTTTTATTTATTAAATTTATGTAATTTTATAATTGAAATATGTATAGAGTTAAAAATGTGAACTTGTTATTAAATAAGTTGTTAAATAGATTATTAAGCAGGTTATAAACAGGTCAACTCGTGAAAAGTAGGAAATGTCAGTGTTAGGATAAGTAACACGTTTAATTAAATAGGTAGTATTAGTATTAAAAGATTTTTTGTACAAACTCGACATAAGATGATACGATCACGATACGACAAGACATGATGCCTAGCCTTAGCAAAATTAATGATGATATTTGCTTTAGTGATGATAGATTTGGTCATCAAAATTTCTTAAATAATTTGTGATAGATTTTTGTTGTCGTTAAAGCTTTTAGTTAATTATAAAATCTTAAATTTTAGTAACCGTTATGCATATTAGTGACACTTATTTAATATTTTAAGTAACAAATAAAAGTGTCACAAAAACTTTACAACTAATGACAACATTCTCTACTCGTTGAAGATAAAATGTTTTTTGTGACAACTTTAATACTTTTAGGGATTGACTTTTAGTGACAATCTTGTGTTAAACATTTTATTTGTCACTAAACATATTTTACGACAACTTTGTAAAATTTAGTGACATATTGTGGTCACACAAAAATTTATTTTTCTTATAGCATGATACATCCTCCTCCACCATCACCCTCACTACCATCGTCGTTGTCACTTTAGCCCTCACCGATGTCACCACTATTATCACTACCATCACCACTAGCACTATCACCACTCGTACTGTCGGCATTACTCTTACCATTGTTAACACTAATATTTTTGCTAATACCAAAAGTACTTATTTCTTATTTTTTATGTAAATTAGAATTTTTTTTATATAAAAATATTTTACATTATTTTTGGATCAAATTAAATAATAAAAAATAAGTAAAATATTTTAAATTGGAATAAATATAGTGTGCATCAAACATTTCTTTAGTTTACTACAAGTAAATGCATTTTTAGCAATGCAATTTCATCGCTAGAAGATAGAGTTAGCGTCGAAACTTGTCTTCGCCAATTCACGTCATTCAACTATGATTCCATCGCAAAATAGTAACCATCAACGACAAGTACATTTCGTCGCTGTGATATATTTTAGTGGACGAGCAATTTTCCTGCAAAAAAGTAATACAAAATACTATTAACATTTCTTCCAATGATATATGTGTTTTGTAGCAAATAACATTTCTTGACGATTTAATTGTCGTCGCTACATGGAAACCCTGCATCTAGTGAACATGTAAGGTTTTTCGGTAAAACTCATAAAGAAAAATAAACTATCAATTTTATTTTGACAATATTTGTTTTTTCTGTAAACAAATACCATAATTCATAAATGATGTGACATAATATTATGAGATTACTTAATAATTTCTCATAAGAGCATTAGCAAGGCATTGACTTTTCCTTTAAAAAAAAGACAGCAAAAAACAAAAGTTTATAATAATATAAGGATAGTGCTAATTACCGCCCAATGGGCAGTGAAAAATGAGTAAAAACTGTACAGATATATGTACAAAATATATTAATATTTTTAAAAATAAAAAGTTTCACACCAAAAAATGTATTGATACTAAGGTATAACTCGTGCTTAAAGACATTTTCAATCAATTTAATTTTTTTAAAAAAATAGTTATCCCTCCCAACATTCTCAGTCAATTGTTGAAAATAAACAATTTAACCAATGAAAATTTACATAAAAGAAAATAGAAGTTAAGTACAATTTCTTTTTATAATAGAATTGATCAAAATTTATTTTTTAATAAAATATTTTCTTGCTATGACCCATATAATGTACTTATAAAAGGCACTTTCGAATCAACTTATTATACTCAATTATTAAAGAGTTATCGCACTCTTATTTACATAAAATGTGATTAATAGGAAAAACAATACATTAAAATAAAAAGTAAATTAAATAAATTATTTAACTTTTAAAATAATCATTATTATAATTTAAATGTTTAAAATTTAAGAAATAAAATAAATAAAAATAAATTCCTATGTTATATAGAGTTTGAAAATTAAATTAGAAAATACTCATATTTTCCTCATAAGCCAATCCATTAACTAATCAAGCTTTCACAACAACAAAAAATTCTTTAAAAAAGTTAATTCAAACACCTCAAAACTATTAAAAAAAAAAACGAAAGACAAACATCTTAACGAGACATAAAAGGTTATGTGATTTACATAAATTCATCTTTCTCTACATGTATAATATAATAAATTTTTATACAATTATAACATTCACGCTCCAAAAAAAAATCTTACACTATGTAGAATAAATTATAAAATTCACATAATCTATTCAATAATATTTTTTTATAAATAAAAAATTATTCAAACTAAGTTTCTATCAAAGATAACTAAAAGTCTAAAACAACAATTTTGATTTTTAATTTTTAGATTAAAAAATAACAATTTAAAATTTTAATTTTAAGATGGGAACAAAATATTTTCTCTAAAAAAACAGTAATTAGTTTTTATTAAAAAAAAAGATACATTTTAAGTTGTCACATTATACAATTTTCTTATATTAAAAAAAGGATTAATTCAACAATTTTCAATTGAAGGTAATCAAACAATATTTCTTCCATAAAACAAAATCATTTTTTAGAAAGAATAACATTTTTCTAAAAATTATGTTTTATTTTTTTTTTTAAAGTTCAAAATATTTTTATATCAAATGTAAATTGTAAAGCATTTTGAAGTCGTATTTTTTTATAAAGAGAGATGATATTTTTTGAAAAGAGAAAACTAAGGAGAGGGAGAGAGTATTAAATGAGGAGAAATGTTATATTTTTTAAAACCAATTGCATTAAATGAGGAGAGAGATAATATTTTTTTAAAGTGGTATTTATTTCTGTTAGATGTAAGTTTGAATAATTTTAACCATTAGATAAAAAATATGATGTGTCATGAGACCACTTTATTTGGTAATATAGGTTGAGATTTTTTTGTCTCAATTGTTCTATTATTCACTGCCCAATAAGCAGTGATTAGCATGATCTTCATTATAATTATCTCCAAAGAAATCGTTGAGCAACAAATTAAAGGTGGAACACCCGGGGTAATCCAACATCATAGTTCAAATAGTTTAATTTGACAAGTTTTTATGTTCCAGCGACGACTCTTGGTGCCTTAACGCGGAATTAAAAACGTTACTTTTTCACCATCTTCATAGATTTGATTTCAAATTTATTTACAAATTATAGTCGGATACTATTTACCGTGTTTTATCATGATGTGTGACTATTTACAATTAAAAAATGTCAACTTGTGAAACAGAGGTGGGGACAATAATTCTTTTAAGGAAGGTTGCGAAACAGTAGCATATGAGATTTTTTTTCTTCATTTTTTTGTTTTATAATAATTTGTGTTATTTTGCGTGGAGGTTTAATATCATTTCTTTGTAAATGTTTTTTTTATGAGGGTACTTTTGCTCTTTTCTAGACCTGTTTTATTACTGTCAATATACTCTTTTGTTTGATATATTGTTTGTCAAAAATATATTTAAGTTTAATACCTTTTTCTTAAAAAAAAAAAAAAAAGAGAGAGTGGAACACCGCGCTAACCTGGCCAACTCATCCAAAATAATTACCAAATTTACATATTTGGATGGCTTCAACAAAGATTAGGTAGCATAGCGTGTGAACTGTGAATGGTTTGGGCCCAACAAAACTTTAGAATGTGCTTTTAAGTCTTCCTGTAAACCAGTACCAATCTAAGGCTAGGTTGGCCCCCAATACTTCAACCCAACTGGGCTTACATGCTAAAAAGCCTACACTTTGTTTGATAACTTAATTCAGTAGTTTGTTTAATATGAAAAAAATAGGATTTTTAGCCCCATTTAGAATAATAGCTTATTTGTTTATTTTCATTTTTAGTGAAATCTTACCATTGAGTGGTCAAAATATTACTTTTCTCGGACTCCTATTACGTAGACGAATTGAAAAAATAATTATTTTTACCAAAATTTGAAAAAGTTAAAAAAATACAAAAATATGCTAATCAGCCAAAATTTATGTTACTTTTTTCGTCTTCAGTAAGCTTTTTTGGGTCTTTTGATCAAATCTTTTACTTTTTTGATTTCTATCATCAAGACAATTGCAAAACATAATAAAAATTTAATTCAACTCACAGAAATAGCCCCAAACAGGGCCTTTACTTGAAAAAATGGGGTAAAAATAGCCTAGCCTTGTGAGATGGTTTTGCCCTCATGCTGAATATCTCTCGCTTTGCCTCCTTCCTATGCATGTGTGCCCACCCTTTTTTTTGTGTGTGTGTGTGTATTTGTGTGAGATCAACTTCTAATAAATCTTATTATCGATTGGTCAAAATGTATTAAATAGTTTAAAATCACGTGATCTCAAATTATTACAGACATACATTCACGTGGGATTATGCATAAAATTCACATGAATAAGTGATTGTGATGGTTTGAGACTATATATCGTTTAAAATCACTCTATATATATTTACTCTCATAGCAGAAGGCATCAAACTGATGAATAAATGGAAGAACTAACATGTTGATCAAATGGCTGCTGTGGTGATGTTGCTCAACCGGCGGAAATCAAATTAGGGAGTTTCTGTATAAAAAAATAAAAAAATAAAAAAAATCTTTTGGGTGGCTTTTGATAGAGTTTATCTTTCTTTATTTTTGGTTTCTTTTGTCTTTATTTTTTCTTTCTTTGAAGATTTATTAACCACGTAGTCATAGTAACAACATTTTAGCTCATTAGGTCCTTTTTTTGAGAATGGATTACATTTTTTTGGCTTTAGTAGTGTACGTGCACAATTTCATTATTTAGTAGTGTAAGTGCACAATTTCATTAAGATAACGTCGTGTTTTTTTTTTCATTGTGGTTGTCTCTATGGAAATAGACAAAATTGAGTTTATTGATGTGCTGTCCCTCTATATATAACTGTTCAGACACACACTCGTTTTTATCTCAGTAAATACAGAGAGCTTCTCGTCTTTATAAATAAATGAGAACAAGTATGATGTTGTCTCCTTAATATTCGTCCCACAAATTTTAAACATTAGAGAAAGATGTAGAGTTCTATTGCGGTGGTTGCGAGGAAAGCACAGTACTATATGACTGGCCAATAGAGATCCTCCGTAGCCAGATTGGAGATCCATCTAAGTTAGACCTCTTCCTTTATCTTTATTTCTATATCTCTATTTGTATATCTTTCTCTATTTAGATCTAACAGAAAAAGAAAATGAAAGTTATGTAGAGGTTTGACTTCAGGGAGCGATTTGAAGCATTGATAGTGTTTTACAATGTCGATCAAAAGGTCACACCATCACCAATCTAAAACTTCTTGTTGAATAGTCAAGAAACTCATTTACAGAGATGATTTAACAGAAGATGACGGGTGAGGATACTTTTGAAATAAATTATCGGTAATTCTAAGGTTTTCGAAAAAAATTTTAAAAAATTATCCTGAATTCAAAATGAAGGGTTTAAATTCAGATGTGTGTTGTGTGGGCCATATTGCAAACAAATTTAAACCATTGATTTTGAATTCTTGATAAATTTCTAAGAATTTTTTCTAAGTTTGTAGTATTGTTAATAAATTATAGAATACGACCTAGTCATCTATCAAGTTTTTGCTACAAGACTTAAGTGGTAATAAGTTCATAAAATATGACGTGCCAATCCCTAAAGTTCCAAAAAACAAATAATAAAGAAAGAGGTTGTCAAGTAAACATCAAAGAAAGAGATACAAAAGAGGGCCACATGAATAGGCCCTTCATGGAGTTATATTCAATCTTGGCTTGTCTGAGGAATCTGATTAATCCAAAGCCCAGCCCATGCATGTATCGAAATTCAACAAGTGTTCCGAGGAATCCCAGCTAGCCCTTGTCTTCTTGGTTCAAGTTTCTTTCATGGAAATTGATATTTTAAAAGAATTTGCAATTCATATCCAAATTCAATTGGTTACAATCATTTGAATTAATAAATAAAATATAGAGAAGAATTTTGTAGTCGTTAAAATTAATATACGAATATCAAATGATATATCGTAAAAAAAAAAGCTATGAATAGAGAAGGCATATTAAAAGACTATGAAAGTTCTAGGACCACAGAAAAAACTACAACATCAACTGCAAAAAAATGCTTTGAATTAAAAATTTTCTCTTTTTACAGTAATTATTCGATACTCTTATAGTACCACGTTTCAAGTTCACATGACACTTCTACATAATATGATGACGACAAATTTTATAGTAAAGATATTATGACTTATTTTTGTTGAATTGTTGAAAAACAAAAAATGACATATATTGTGTAGGTTGTAATTATTTATTCATCAAAAATATCACATGACATCACATATATGATACTCTGCAAGTACCTAATAATTTGCCCCCTTTTTAGTGTTTATTTTGACTAGAGCAATCTTGAAAACTAAAAGGCTATTAATGCTTCTAGGACCACAAAAAGGATCTACTCTATTGGCTTAAAAAAGTATCTAGATAATCATCATTTATCAAAAGTCTTAATAACATAATAATGGGATTTTAGGCACGATGGGATTTTAGGCACAAATTTTCTAACGCAGCGAAAACACCACCGCCACTTTAATCCACACAAAGTAAGTAAAAAACAAAAACAACCAAAAGAAACAAGATAATATACGTGATTTGGTTGGCAACCTACCTCAACGGGAGATAAAAAAATCAATCCAATATAAACTGAATCAAGAATTACAAGACAATCTCTCAAATTCACAATCTCTATAGCTTCAACTTGAGCCTCTTACCGTCTCTTTATACTCTCTCTAACCTCTTAACTGAGTCTCTCTGAGTACTAAACGATCTATAATCACTCTAGGATCATTCTAAGCTCTACAATCACTCTAGGATCGTTCTAAACGTTTCAGGGTTTCTATAGAATATAAAATCCTTATATAGGAAACACAAAGTGGGTCAACCATAAACCCTAGCCGCCGCACAAAAAACTGTTATTGCACACCACTCGAGTGGTCAAAACCTATTCTCGATGTCTCTGCTTTCTGGAGAAGTCTTTGGGCTATTTTTCACCCCTTTTAACATTCCAACTTTGTCCGAGTGATTTACCAATATTGGATACCAAAATTCAAGACACCAAATTTAATACATACTTTTCAAAATGCTTCTCATTCATAGAATTTTTCTGTGATAGGTTATGTACTTGAATTTTGTGTTTCTAATTAGTAAAACTATGTTTTTTTTTGGATCTCGGTAAAACTATGGTTTTAAGTTAGTAAAAGAGTTAATTATAGAAGGGTCCTATTTTTTAAAAATAAGTTCTACTTACGTACTTTTTAATTGTTTTTAACTATTTTATTTTTTAAGTTTAGTAGTGACGTCATAGACAATTTTACCAATTTTTCATAAAAGTGCATTGAGTAATTATAAAAAGATATACCCTTGGTGACAATATTACATTAATGTTTAGTTTAGTATTTTGAATTTTAACATTTTATAACTTTTGTTGTAGACATTTGTTTTTAAAAATACTTATGTTTTTAAAACTTAATCACCGTAAACCACAAAACAAAATCTATGTTGAATATAAGAATTTTAAAATTTGAAAAATTTCACATTTTCACAAAAGTGAAAATTTTCTTCTTTTCATAAAAAGTAAGAAATCTTTGTGAATGAGAAATTAGTAATATTGAATTAGAAATGAGAAAGTACAAAAAAGATTTAAAAAAATTAAAAAAGAATAACATTCTCAATTACTATTTAAAATCTAAAATCAGTGAAATGCAATATAAACTTGTAAATTTTATTTGTTAAAAATGAGAAATAATGTGCAATGTACCAATATTTCATAAATAATAACCATTTAAACAATAAGAAATTTAGCATTCAGAAAATGAGGAATTCTCATTTCTACATGTAGAAATTAAGGAGAATAATTTCATTTTTTATAACATGTTATCATTAAAAAGCATACAACAAAAAAGTGATAACATTATTAAATAAATACAAAAAATTACAGGAACAAAAATAAACTCAACACTCAATTAATATTAATACAAATCAAGTTTAATTTCAATTATAAATGATTAAAATAACAAAAAATACAACCACTTTTACATATATATATATATGTGTGTGTGTGTGTGTATAAGGTCCCTAGACAAGTAATCCAAATATGGTCTCTCACCAAATCTCCTTTGAAAAAATTACTGTCGACAAATATAGGCTATTTATCATCAGTGAATTTTTTAAAAAACTATATATATATATTCAATATGGTAATTTCATTATTCTACCACTCTCACAACCGCTAACACCACCATTCTACCACCACCACCACCATCATTCCATCACTGCCTATATCAGCTGTCTAGGTCAGGGGACAGGGGGTCCAAGGGTAGAGGATTAGGGACCCCAAAATCAAGAGTTTCGATTCAAGATTTGGGGGTCGAGAGCTTGAGGGGCATGGACCTGTGGTCTAGGCTCCAGGTTTTTGTCACATTTTTCCACTTTAGTGGGAGATAAAAAATAAATCTGGTATATAATGAAATTTGTAAATTACTACTAATAACTTGAACTTCAGTTTTTGAATCACGTTGTTAGACTCTTTATTTAAATTATTGGGCTAGTGATATACTTGAATCATTATAAATTGTATCAAACTTAACCGTAGTTCCCCTAACGGGCTCCATAGCAGTTTGGATAAAGAAATAGAGGCTCCGAAGAGGGGTAGAAGCTTTGAGATTGTATACCTTGTACACACTTATGGGCTGCTCTGTGTCCGTTAATGGACTACTATCCACAACTCAACCAGAGAAAGAACTTAGGCTACGTGACGAAGGCATCTCGTATTTGAGTGGAGAATATTGTGATACATATCCCACATCGTTGGGAGATAAAAATTGAGTCTAGTACATAAAGAAACTTGTGAGCAACTACTAAAAACTTGAGTTTAAGCTTTTAGGCCGCATTGTTAGGCTCTTCATTTAAGTTATTACGCTAGTGGTCCACTTAGGTCATTATAGGGTTGGGGGCCCTAAGGCTTGGACATGGATTCGAGGTTCAGAGTTCGGGGTCCTATGTCAGGCGCTTTGAGGTAGGAGGTCGGGGATTGGGGTTTAGAGACTAAGGGTTCGGGGGCCCAGTGTTAGAGTTGGTATACTGAAAACCATGTTTTTAGTATTTAATTTTATTTTAATAAAATTAATTTATTATTTTATGAGAATCTTTATGAGTAATGTATGTATATTATTTCTTCAATATTATGTATGAATGTTCCATATTCTATATAGTATTTAATCTGGTGTATTTAGTACCACTTACACATAAAAGATCAGATTTTAGATTCTTGCAGAATATAAGTTTTATGTTCACAGTTTAGATGAAAAATGGGCATACCATCGGTACGACGTGGTACAGAGTTTTAGTAGGTATGTCTTGATTACGGAGAATATATAATAGCGTCGTCTATTGTTTCGACTCTCTGTGTCAGTACAATTTGTGTGTATTGAACGAGACATTTGGGGTAATTAATTTTATACTGACTATATAAATTAATTCACACCTAAGGTTATTATGAATAGTACTTATCCTCTTATTTCTAAAATAATTATTGGTTTGCGTATATTTAATATTCGTTGTTTTGATTCATTAGAGGGTGCAATCTTATATGGGTCTATATTCCCGATGAGTTGGATAGCGGTATTATTCATATGACAAATATTAATTATTAACGGAATCTACGTTCCAAAAGATCGGGATTGACGATACCCTCTTAAATATGCTTCTAAGTTTTGACCGGGCCAAACCGTGTAGGTGGATTTGATTATCCGGCGGCCAAATAAGTTAAGCGGAAGAGCTTAACGAATATCAAGATGTCGATTAAATTAAATTTTTAGTAATTAAATTTAATTAGCGAGTATTAGGAATATTAACGTGAGAAAAATAGTAAGGATTTAATAGCAGGAGCTCAATGCAAGAAGGTCTTGAGATTATGGGTCAGAGTGCAACTATAGTTATTTAGTGGTGTGAACTGTAATTCAGTGTTTTATGAAAATTACAGAAATCGCCGCGTTTTTCCATAATTGTAGAAACCGTTAGTAGGTATCTGTATTCTACTGGAAATCTTATTCATAATAACTCCCCAAGTCCCTGCTGTAGCCATATATATATGCGGGTAGGCTGAACCAGTTTAATATCATATCATTGATATATTATATTTTGTCTCTCAAGACTAAATATATTTGGGTTCTGCTAGTTCGAGCTCTCGATAGTTCGTAACCCACACTACGTTCGAGGATCGCATAAGGAAATATGGTAGAAGATCTGACAGGAGCTTCAACTCGGAATCAAATCATAATTAAAGAATCGATCGACAAAAGGTATTTTTCTAAATTAACTTTGGTTGCATGGATTTTATTTTGATCGTTTTTCATCAAAAGTTTTATTTGGAGCCCGTTTCGGCGTTTTTCTATCTAATTAATTTTTTATCGAAAATTGTTTACAAAAACAATGATCTTGGCAGTATTGCCTCCAATAAATTGGTATCAGAGCTGTTTTATTTTTTGTTTATGGTTATCGTGGAGGATAGATTTAGAACTGATGCTAACTTTATTTTGCAAGCGTTCTAATTCTGATTTTATGATCATCTATATTTTCATGTTTAATTAAATGCGTAGATGATGATTTAATTTTTTTTAATCACGGGGGTTGACCGAGATAGATTAATTTTTTGATTAATTGTGAACTCTACGGAGGCATAGGATCAATGTAAAAATTATTATTTTTTGATTTTTAGTTTTTTATTTTATGTAATCAAAATAAAATTAAAAAAAATTAAAAAGAAACAAGAAGAACACAACAGAAAGTGGCGGTGCAATTGCAAATGGAGCAGAATCTTTTTTTAGCAAACAGCCGGCCAATGGCAACACAATCCAGCGGTATCCATCAGACAGATTAATTGTGGTATCGCGAATACAAACCTTATTTAAGGATAATTCTGGATCACTTCTCCATCAGACAAATTAATTGTTAGTGTGGATCACTTCTCTATCCAAATGGATCATTGCAAAGCGATTGATTTGAGATTATGTGATGGTTAATATTTAGCTGTATATAATAGTATCATATCCATCTCAGTCATTGCTATTATATATTAGACCGAAACTATGTCAGCTATTTAATTTTACTTGGTATGGTCAGTTGCCTAGATAGTAAAATTAAAAAGAATCGGTATGTCTGGTCTTATGATGGATAGTAGACGTTCACCTATCATGACATGCTATTCACAGATTATCAGGCTGCTGGCGAATTAATTTTAAAATAGTAGATGAGACCAAATTAAAATGAATTCAAAATTTTGCTCATCATAATTAACAATTTTATTTAATTATGTGATTCTCATGATTAAAATGGATTTCAAGCCACTTGCTTCAATACTCAAAGAAAACAAACTTACGGGACCAAATTTTATTGACTAAAAAAGTAACTTGGATATAGTTTTAACAACCAAATGGTATTACTTTAATACTAGAAAATATGTCTATTTCAGAAAAAAGATCTTCCTCGGGGCTGGAAGGTATGAAGAAGAAAAAGATTCAGAAGCAGGAAGAGACACAGTTTCAAGGGTAGTTAGTGGGCCACGGACTGGTGTGAAAAAGTCAAAAGGCAGATGTTTTCACTACAACCAGACCTGGCACTAGAAAAAGTTATGTCCAGTATTTATCAGAAGGCAGAACAAACAGGGTAATTTTTGTTCACTAGTTATGAAAACATGTTTAGCAGTATTATCTACCAGTATCTGGTGTGTAGATACAGAACCCACTAATCTTGTCTGCAATTCATTGTAGGGATTCCAAGAAACTCGACAACTTAGTGATTGGGAGATTTACCTGCGTATGGACAATAATACAAAGGTAACAGCAGTTGTAGTAGGAGATGTCACTCTCTGTTTTGGTAGAGATCGAGTTTTAATATTGAGATATTATCTTTATGTACCTTCCATTAAAAGGAACTTAGTTTCCGTTTCTGGATTGGTTAAAGATGGATATTTAGTTTATTTTAATAATTCTGTGGTTATTAAAGAAAATAAATGGGTCATCTATTCTGGTACATTGGTGGATGATCTTTATATTATTACTTCAATCTCTCATACACTGCAATTAAGTGAAATGAATAATACATCTATTTTACCATATAAGAGAAAGTTTTCTTCTTTAATGAACTAAACATTTATTTGGCATTTACGTTTAGGTTATATTAATCTAAAAAGGATAAACAGACTGATAGAAGATGGAGACACTTTCAGTTTGTGAATCTTGGTATACTGAAAACTATATTTTTAGTATCTAATTTTATTTTAATAAAATTATTTTTTTATTTTATTAGAATCTTTTGAGCAATGTATGTGTATCATTTCTTCAATGTTATACATGGATGTCTGATATTCTGTATAATATTTAATCTAGTGTGTTGAGTACGCCTTATACACAGAAGATCAAATTTTATGTTCTTACAGAATATAAGTTTTATGTTCACAGTTTAGATGAAAAATGGCATACTATCGGTACGACTGTGGCACAAAATTTTAGTAGGCATGTCTTGATTACGGGAAACAAATAATAACGTCGTCTATTGTTCCGACTCTTTGTGTTAGTACACTTTGTGTGTATTAAATGGGACATTTTGGGTAATAAATTTTATTCTGACTATATAAATTAATTCACACAACAAGATTATTATAAATAGTGCTTATCCTCTTAATCCTAAAATAATTATTGATTTGTGTATATTTAATATTCGTTATTTTGATTCATTAGAGGATGCGATCTTATATGGGTCTATATTCTCGATGAGTTGGATAGCGGTATTATTCATATGGAAAATATTAATTATTGACAGAATTCACGTCCCAAAAGATCGAAATTGACGATATCCTCTTAAGGATGCTTATAAGTTTTGACCGAACCAAACCCTACAGGTGAATTTGATTTTTTGGTAGTCAAATAAGTTAAGCGAAATGGCTTAAGGAATATCAAGATGCCGATTAAATTAAATTTTTAGTAATTAAATTTAATTAGTGGGTATCGAGAATCTTAACGTAGGGAGAAATGGTAATCATTTAATAATAGGAGCTCAATGCAAGAAGGTATTGAGATTATGAGTCAGAGTGCAATTATAGTTCTTTAGTGGTATGAATTGTAATTCAGTATTTTATAAAAATTACAGAAACTGCTGCGCCTTTCCATAATTGCAGAAACTACTAGTAAGTATCTGTATTTGACTGGAAGTTTTACTCATAATTACTCTCCAGATTCCTACTGTAGCCCTATATATATGCGGGTAGCCTGAACCTGTTTGATATCATATCATTAATATATTATATTTTGTCTCTCAAGACTAAATATATCTGGGTTCTGCCGGTACGAGTTCTCGATAGTCTGTAGCCCACATTACGTTCGAGAATCGCATAAGGGAATACAGTAAAAGATCTGACAGGAGTTTCAACTTAGAATCAAATCGTAGTTGAAGAATCGATCAACAAAATGTATTTTTCTAAATTAAATTAGGTTGCGCGGATTTTATTTTGGTAGTTCTTCGTCAAAAATTTTATCTAGTTCCCGTTTCGGCATTTGCCCGTCTAGTTAATTTTTTTTATCAAAAATCGTTTATAAAAACAATGATCTTGGCAATATTGCCTCCAACACCCAGGTCCAAGGTCGAGAGCCTAGGGACTTGGGTAGGGGTTTGGGGGTCAAGGGCCTAGAGTAAGGGGGTCAAGTGTCGGGGTTTAGGGTTCGAAGGTCTAAGGCTCAGGGGTCCAAGTGTTGAGGGCCTGGGGTTCAAAGGTCAGGGTCCCATGTCTAAGGGTTGGGGGTCAAGATTTGGGGTTTAGGGATCTTGGGGTATGGGGCATGGGGTTTGGGGCCTAAGGTCAGGGGGCTAGGGTCTGGGGGTTAGGGGGCCAAGGCCCGAGGTTAATGGCTTGAGCTCGGGTTTTGAGATTGGGCGCTGAGGTCATGGGTCAAGGGCCTTGTGTCGGGGGTTCGGGGTTTAGGGATCTAGGGCCCTAGCTCGGGAACTTGTGGTTTGGGGTCGAGGGCACAAGGTATGGGGGTTAAGGGCTAAGAGGCCTGAGGTCCATGGTGCAAGGGTCAGCAGCCTGGGAGTTGAGGGCTAGGGGCTAGGAGCTAGGGGCCGAGGACTAAGGGTCAGTATGAGATCCGGTCTTGTTTTAAATTTCATAAATTAAATGTTTACATGATAATTTATCCATGTGCTATTAATTTTGAGCTAGCATACTTGTTGTATATGAGTGACCAGTGGGCCTGGTAACTCTCGTTTGAGTTTTGGGTAGATTCATTGGTTTGTGCGAAGACCCATAAATTTTAATTTGGGGATAATTTTAAAATTCAGTAATTTTTGAAAAAATAATTTTTGAATTAATATAAATTTAAAAATATTAATTTTAGCATTATTAATGCATATGTGTGAGTTAAAATTACATCATAGGATAAAATTTGCATTTGGAGATATGTTGAGTGAGGAGTGGACCCCACCCTTGTTGGCTTCTCAAGGAAGCTATCCATAGACCCCAACCCCCCTTCCGTGGCGTCTCTTTACATCTCTCTCTCTCTCTCTCATCATATTTCTCTCTCTCAACTCCGTGGTTGAGAGCTTGGAAACCTAGGCTTTCCCTCCCATTTTGATAGCCTTCAGCCTGGATTTTCGCGTCGCCGTAGAAGGACAAAGTGCTCTATTCATCAAGGAGAACATATCTAACTGAACAAAGTTTGATTTCGTTAATTTTTGGGTTTCCACTGGTAGTTAAGGTTTTGAGTTTCGACTCACCGAGATAGGATTTTCAACTAATCTTGAATAGACTCCATAGATATGTGATTAATTGTTCTTATTTGAGTAAAATGATATGGAACTTCCTTTTTATTTTGAAACCCTAGTTCTATAGAATTAAGAATTGATAATTTGATAAAATTAAGTGAAATTTTATGAAATTAAATGATTTATGTGAAGAATGGGTGTGGATAGATGTTGAAACTTATTTTATTTTGAAAACCCAAGCTAAGGGGTGAACTTGAGAGTTTGGGATTGCGTGTGTCTATGGAGTTTAGATGAGAAGTTGTGGAATGAATTGGGTTAATTGGGGTGGTGTGTGTTGAGATTTGTGAATGAATTGAAAATCATAGCTTAATTGGGTTTGAGGTAAAAATTGTGAATTCGATGGATAATTAACTCTTTTTAATCCTTTTGAGAAGCTCGGAAATGTTAATTGGGAGGAGTTTTGATTATATTTTTAAGGTTTAAAGTTGTTTTTTAGCTATGTTCTGTACCATAAAAATTCCTTTCCTAGAAAAGTTTTGGGGTGCAATTGATTTTCAAAAGCAGGATAGTTTTTGCTAGTTTGGTCTCGGGTAAGGGACCACTCGAGCGGTCCTGGGTCTACTCGAGCTGTGTATTACCCAAAAGAGAGTATTTTGTCTCAGTTAGGTGGCCGCTCGAGCAGTGATGAGTCTGCTCAAACAGACTAACCTGGGTTGGGTAGAAATGTTTGTTACCTTAAATAAAAATATCTTTTCATCTGGGCTCTATTCCGAGACCCCCTTGTGATTATGTTGAAGCCCTGAGAGTCTACTTTTCTATGATTTAATACTTTTTTCGAAAATTGTTTTGGAAGAAGATGGTCTTGTTTAGGACAACGAATATAAAGCTAGTTTTCTCAAAAGTTTTCCTTTTGTATTCGATTTGTCTTTGTGAATTTTCGTGAGTGGTTCACGTACCTTGAATTTCATGGGTTGGATGTGAAAAGGTGATAGCATGGATTAGATTGGTGTTGATTAATAGTAAGTGGTTGAAGAATTGGGGGCTTGTTGGGAATCTTGTTTGGATAGGAATATTGGTCTTCAATGGGAACCGGAGTGACTAAGAGTTTCGTTTGAAACATTATTTATCTTCAATATAAAGAATTAAACTCATGTTGGAACTTAATTGGAAGTTCGCATTGAAATTGAATTCCACTTGAGGGTTGGTGTTGATTCAAATCCTTGAAAAATGTTATCTTTTTAAATAATTGAGAAAATTATGATCGAATTGGAGTTCTCTGTGCAAAATTATGTTAAATATAAAAATTGTGAAATTCTCAATTGATTGTTGTGTTCTTGATGAATTACCATGTGGTGGATGCATGAGATAATTAGGGTGAAGATCGTAATAATGGTTGAGAGACCAATGTTATTGATTATTATTATGTTAATCAAATTGTTTACCATGTAGTAAATACATGTGTGATTAGGTAAGAACAATAGTAATAGTTGAGGGACCGATAGTATTGATAATATGTTGCACCTGTATATTGAAATGATTATAGAATTAATGTGGGCTC